>CAUOFW020007581.1:0-20467 GCA_963454935.2 Ilex paraguariensis
CTATTAGTAGCACTTTATTGTTGTTGTGATTGTATTACTGTTTTCAACTTAAATGTTTTTCGTTCAATACTTTTTGCTCTATTACTTATGTATGGGATGAACTGTTTTGATATTGCCGAATCATGTTAAATTATATTATTTTCAAATTCATTTGCTTGGAAATTAGGTTACTCTACTGAGTTGTTGATGCTCACACTACATTATTTCTCTTTTTTAAGATTAGCAGGTGACAAAGATATTTTGTAAAAGTTTGAACTACTTAGTGTTTAGGGTGCTCATTCTAAAAGTGGAATAATGTTATGAGGCATGTAAATTGTATTAAGCTTGATGTACATGTGTGAGATGTGACGAGTCTATGACTGAGTCATAACATAGCTGTGTATAGTAAGTTTATCTATTGAGCTTAATATTAAACACTTATTATGTTTATGGAATTGTTATCAAAGTTTACTTATTATTTGGATACTTTATTTTTTAGTGATTGTGAAGATTATTAGTGCTCTGAAATATTACGAAAATAGATGAGGGTTTTATAATGTAAGTAATCAAATATCTTTTTTTTACCCGTGCTTTCATGAATACACTAAATAGGTTTTAGATACTTCATTACATAAAATTATAACCCTAAAGTGGAGTAGGAGAATTGTGCGCACAATATTCATCTTAGAAAAGTTACAAACGAACTCACCAGCCTACTATACCACTCTTACAATTTTCACCAGTTACAATTGAAAATTGGTTTACACCTGATTAAGCAAAACTTGAAGGATAAACCTACATGCCAATCTGTGCACGCAAAAAATGTCCTTCATGGCTGGAAAGTTTAAAATACTTTTCTAATTGACATCATTTTTTCCATTTGGTCACAATGTTGTTCAGTACATAAATACCATAGTACTGAAAGAAGTCCACTAGAATGGGACATGTAGCAACAATGTTGTTCACTTTTTATGCATGCAAGATGCAATGTTTTAGGCTGCTGTCATATTTCGGTTGTGTGCATCCTCATGTCTGAGAGATGGGTGGATAGCCAACATCCCTGAATCTTGGTTAAATGGGCAGTGATTGTTCTTTATCTTGATTATTAGTCGCTTGGCACTTGTGTTTCATTTGATATGAGACATCTTTTGTAAATTAGTTCCATCTTTGTTTTATACACTGATTTTTGCTGTTTCTTAACATGAACAATCCTGTGGTGAGTTTTTCTATTGTCTGGTTTTCTCAAGTTAAATGTTGGACATCAAAGGGTCATGTCTTGTTCTCTTGAAAAGGACCTGCTATGTTGGCCAAACACCAATAATGTGTTCTTTCTCTATTTCACCCCTAACTACCTACCCCCGTGGGCGGAAAAATAAAGTAAAAGGTGACTTCACATTTTTCCGCTTACTACTTGATTTGGTTGTTTGTCCTACTCAAAATTTCCATGTTTTTCTCATATGGATTAGAGAACAAGAGGAAGTGCTTTTATTTATTGCCTCAACCGCAAGAGAACAAGTTCATTTATCCTGATTCCTTTTGTGTTTATTTTGTTTTCAGCTTCGGCTCTTGTCTCACTGATTCAGTGACCCCCTAATTGTTACAATTACTTCACTTGTGTGCTTTCATGTTTGCTGTCTATAGGTGTCTTTCGGCTTGTGCAGTACTTATCTGAGAACCATTTGCTTGGAAAGGAACAGGTAAATGCTGGTACTGGGACAACAGCTGTTGATTTAGGTCTTGGGGCTATGTCTTTAGGGTTAGTCCTATTTTGTATTGGAATTTATACAATCCGAACTTCATAAACTCTTTAACTGATAGCTGTATCGTCTTACAAAATCAAGTCTTATTCCAGTTAATATTACGATGGTCATCAAAAGCTGCTGTTGTTTTTGGTCAGGCTCCCATGGGAGGTCACTCCAGTGATGCTGGCTGACACTATTGATGGATATAGAAAACAGGAGGAACGCTTGATTTCTGAATTCTGTAGGTGTTGTGCTTTTCCTCGTCTCGATGAAGCCTTAAGCCAAGTGAATGGTGGGATCGTGCATTGGGTAGAACGTAACTATCCGAGGAAGTAAGTGATAAGCCTCCTGTCTTGACAACTTTTCTTTCTATTCTTTTTCCTTTTTAACTGATCTTTTTCTTTTCTTCTCCCTGATTGTGTGTGCACGCTCATTCTTGTCAGAGAAAAGGGGGGATTAACAGGCCATTAAGTTTTCCAATGTGCCAACTCTTTTATTTATTTGATCTCATAGCTCCTTCTTACAGAGAGCTCAGTCAATTTTTATACCCAGAAATTAGTTATTGCTTTTTGCCACTTTTATAAACAATTTTTTGACATACACTTAACAGTAAGTCCTCAACTTGATTCTCAATATCCTCTGCTACCATCTGACAAATTTTTCATTTTTATGTCTTTCATCCCCTAGTATGTTCATAAGAGAGAGGGAAGTGGCGGTGATACATGATCTCTTCGTCCAATTAGGCATTCTTGTATCTGTATTTATTTCTCTAAATATTTGTGATCGACAATACTGTGCTCGGAGATATTTAATTAGTTCCAAACAATGCCTGCATAGTCGACCTCCTCTTGTATGTGTTTGATATGCCCGTATTGTTATATATAATGCTAAGTAGTGCAACTATGACCACCTAAACATTTCTTCTCTTTCACCAGCACAAAATAACCTCTAATTCCGGAATCCTTTGTTCGTACTTCTGAGCTACATTCTGACACTGGAATATATCCCCAGCATCTTATCATTTGTTTCTAGTTTTCTATATTTGGTTGGCCATTGTTAATTGCAAATTCTCTTTCTGTTGCCCTGTTCCAGATTTGGAAATGTATTAAAAGGGGAAGTAGAGTCATGCCAGCAGATTGCACAGCAAACTGGCAACACAACTTAGTAAGAAAGAGCAAGGAGGAAATGCAAAAGTGATTATGCTCCACACTGGGGGGACCCTAGGCATGTTCGGGTTAGCACAGCGATACAGGTCTTACTTCCATACACTCGAGGATGGACTGCACAGTTAAACTAGTTCTGCATTGTTGTTTTATAAAAGAACCAAACATCATCTTTGCTACTGAAACTTCCATTTTGTTATTGAATGTAGAATGGATTTGAACATCAACCAGAGTAGATATTTATTTAGTACCCCTTCAATAGTGTTATTTATTGCTTAATGGTTAATGGACTAAATTCCTTATTTGGGTCACAAATTGAATTTTACTGCATAACCAGTTCTGAGGGCTATTCAAAACAATTTGGGCCCCTGAAACCACTGTGAACTTTTCGGGCTTTGTTTTCTCCCAAATAATGTCATATCATGTTCCTACCGAGTTGAAGTGATATCATATCAACATTTATTTATACCCAATTGATATATATTGTTTTATAGTCGCGTTCTAGTTCGTCTATGGCCAGAATCGCATCGATACATTTACTCGACCCGTTAAAAATGATCCCATACTAGGTGACTTAAAAGTTGATTTTTTGTCAAAATTGACGGATTATCGGCCAGTCCTGCAACATAGTTTAATCGATCTCATTTGTCTGTGAATCTTGGAAGTAGAGAAGTAAATGTATGACTGCATTGGTCTTATACTTGCCAAATAAGATAATCTATGAACATTCTTGGTCATAGTGTTCATTCCATTTAAAAAATGCAGACCAACCATATCATATAATTGAATCTTCAAAGCCACCTTGAATCCCATTCCACCACATTAATAGCAATACCTAGGAAACCTTCTCCGCACACTATGTTAAAAAATAGTCATTGCGACAATGTTGAAGTTATCACGTGATATCATCAATTAATAATATACAGACAAATAAAAAAATGAATTTCACAAAAATAAACAAGTATCCGTCCATCCAAACAGATAATTATTTACTTTTTTTTATGTGAGTCAATAACTATCCAAGTAAGATTGACTTTGTTGACATGGTATCACCGTTTTATTGAATATTCTCTCAACAAACACACATAAATTAACACACGATTCGCCACAGTACCAAGACACAACATGGTCCACATCTCCCCAGATTCTGTTGGTCGCCGGCCATTGAAGCTAATTAATAAATATATTAAGAGCACTTAGTGAGCATGGTGGTGGCAGCCACCACTGTGGGGGTGGCAGCCTTCCTTATAACAAGGGGGAGCAAATAAGGATGGTCCCATGGATCCATTGTCTCAGACACGTTTACTGTTACTTGGCATGCCCCATTATCTATACACCGAGTAATTCTACACACACCAAAACTTTCATCAACTTTTTTCATCAAATCAATGTCGGCTGCAAGATTTATGGGTCCCATACATGACTCTAGACATCCAATGAACAAGATCTTGACACATCATTTGACATAAGTGAAGTATCACTGGCTAAAGTAAGTTTTATAGTGGTTTGAGATTAGTTTTTTGTTTGCTGCCTTCTCCTAGGAGAAAATATGGTACTTCTTCAATGAATTACGGGAAACACAAGAGAAAGCTAAAGTAATAGAGATAAAACATAAATATTCGCGTTTTAAGTTTAAGTTATATAAACGATTTAAAACTCGAATTTAACTGATGTACATAATTGAAAATTTTTAATCATCTCCGGACCCTCTCTTCCCTCTAAGTTCTTATCTTTCGGGGAGAGTTAAATCTCAAATTTGTAGACCATATTGCAAGTGTTATCCAAGTTCAATTGTGAAAAAAAAAAATAATAATTGAATAATTAAAAAAGATAGTATGGGGGCTGAGTCACCAACAAATAGGAATGTCTGTATGTGTGCTTGGAACTTGACATAGAAACCTGCTTTAAAAGGGCTGGAAAGGCTGAAGGAGGAGACATCCCTTTCACTCACTTTTTATACTCACGAAAAGGAAAGGGGTTCTCGTTTCAAACACACCAGAGAGAGAGGGGGAGAGAGAGAGAGTTGTGGCCCATGAACTGTGTGAACTGAATGGGGAACAGAACAAACAAAAGCTAGTAAGCTATTAGTACTGGAAATATATAGTTTTGTGAATGAGACAAATGTTTAGATAGGAATAACACGAGGAAAAGGTGATTTGTTTAGTTAAATAACCAAAAAGTGAAAGATTAAAAAAAAACATCGATGAGGAGGATGTTCCAGCCATAAGTGTGATTAAACATGGGTATGATATTAAAAAAATAGATCAATTTTATACCACTTTTCGTTTAAAACATGGCAAAAACAATTTTAATATGAATTTCAAGCATTCATAATCTCAATAGCATGGGTCGAATTACCCATCCCTCACCTATTCATGAGCCATCTCTCCATGAGATTGTGAAAGATATTTCACTAAAAATATTCTTACTCTTTTCTCCGAATTATATATCCTCAAACAAAAAGGATCTTGCACGATTAAAAATAGTGAAAGATTTATATTTACTATGTCATGTCAAAAAAAATCCAAATGACTCATTGAACAAAGTGAAGTACATTGTAACACAACGAAACATAGAGAAGTGTAGTGAGAGTGTTTATATTTAATGACTATTTATGGTATGATGATTCTCTGTTGTTAATTAAAATAAACATTGTTTCACACAAAAACGACGTTATTTTGTTAAATAGAATGATATTGTTTTGGTGCAAAACACGTTGTTTTAATCAATAATGGAGAAGTCTCGAGACTCTGTTATGTCCGTTTGCATATTATTGTTATTATTATTAGTATGCACAAGTTGGACTACATTTAGATTGCACCAATAATTATTCTAACTGTTCATGCACGTCCATCTCTGTTCATTTGAAACGTGTTTCTTTATTTCCAAAGCGTTATTGACTATTGACAAAGTGTTATTGTGATGAATATGCTTTCACAGATTATTATTATTATATATATATATATATATATATATATATATATATATATATATATATAGATAGATAGATAGATAGATATGGTGTATATAACGATTCAATTTCCGAAGGTCGTGAATCAACACAAGCGAAAGTAGCACATGTGACTGAAACAAACTAGAAAAAAATGTAAAAAAAATGTTCTTGTTTGGAGAAATTAGAAGGAGATATACCAAATTAGACTTAATTGTAAAAAAATACACAAAAAAAAATCGAATAATTAAGTCCTTAATTTTGATATTTATTTGTATCTAAGTACATTATTTGAATTTTATTAATTTTTTTGTGACATTTTTGCCCTCCATTAATTCATGTGTTTTTTTTTATAAAATGGTGAATCTCTATTTTTAATTTGTTACCACGTGCATAAATTACTGAACACTGTTTTTGTTACAGTAAATTTGTTACATTGTCTTTGTTACATTGTTATTGTTATACTATTTGAATACTAAATAAATTAATTTGAAAATAAAATCATTTTCTAAAAAAAAAATGCATGAATCAAAGTACATTAAATATAATTTGAAAATAAAATCACTTTCAAAAAAAAAAATACGCATATATGAAGGTACATTAAAGATAATTTAAAATTTAGATAAGAATATATATATATATATATATATATATATATATATATATATATATATATATATATATATATATAAGTGATTTAACAACAAGTATATATAAATATGTATTAACAAACACACATGAATTAATGTTCATTAAAGATAAGAAATTTTTAATTAAATGACCTTAAAATAGACATTTATATCTTTGTAACTCAACTGTATACTTTTTTTCTAAAATATGTTATTTTCTGTATTTTTTGTCAAATAAGTTTAATTAGGTATGCCGACATTCAAAAAACACTTCTTTTTTTGGGTTATAAATTGTAGAGGTTTGTACCGACTACTTTTTTAAACTTAGATATTGATCGCCGTAGTCTAAACCAGTCTAGAACATGTCCCCAGAAGAATAAGATTAACTGACCCTTAGAGGATATGCAGTGTTAAACTTAAAAATCTCTAAATTACCAGAAGACCAAGGCCAAACTTAACCATTGAAATACCGCTAAGGATTATAGGTCATGTGTTATCAATTCCATTCTAAAGTTTATATTCATGACAAACATAACAAGGCAAAAAACAAAATAAATCAGATATGGTGCAGCATTTATGTTAAATTACAACCTCATCTCTACTTTAAGAACCATTTTAATTCCTCATAATTATGTTGCATATATTTTTTTTCTTGCCTTTTTGGATAAGAGTAATAATATGTATCTAAAATTTGTAATTCAAATTTGTATCTAAAATCAAGAAGGACCATTGGATCAGTGGGTTCCATTTAAAAAAATTGATGGGACCCACTGATTCAATGGTTCTCTTTGATTTGAGATACAAATTTGAATTACAAATTTAAAATACATAACACTATTTTTTCAATAAAGTATAAATTAATGATGCGAGACGATATCAGAAGTATGATTAGATAACCATTTTACTTGTCATTATTTAGACTCACAATTACGATCTAAATTCATAATAGGCGTACTCACTCATAATTCACATGTACCGACTCATTCAAATTTTATTTTACAAGACTTGATTTTTAAATATTAAAATACGTAAACTTGAAAAGTATGCCATTATTTATAGATCACGTAGAACGATCGATCAATAACTATTTTCACAAGTCTCAAATTCACAATCTTGAAATAATAATTATTAATAAACCAGAAAAATTAAAAAAAAAATCAGTTTTGTTTGTGATAGAATAAAATTGGATTTTTACATAATAGTAAGGGTGCAACTCGGGCGGGTTGAACAATCAACCCTAGTCCAACTCTACTTATATAATCTTCAACTCTAATCCTAACTTTATCTCGAGTTGGGAAACTCAACCCGAGCACTGTCCGAGTTTAATTCGGGCGGACTCGGATTGAATTTGGGTTGATAATTCAGGTTGATTTTAAGTTATTTTACGGGTTCAATTCAGGTAGAGTCCAAAATAAACTTGTTGTTTTAAACTCAATATATATATTACATAATATTCACCAAAATTAACAACCAATAACTTCAACCAAATTTTTAATGAGAGAGGCTGAGAGAACGAGAAAGACAGAGAACGATAGAACAAAAATGAAAAATCAGTGTTAATATTTTATATATATAATTTTTTTTTTAATTTTTTGGGTTCAGGTTGAATTCGGGTTCACGAGACCTTATCCCTGATCTCAACCCAAATTGAATTCGAATTAAAATTTTTTGACCCAGGTTCAATTAAAATATTAAAAATTTTTATTCAAATCCTATTTTTTTCGGATTAAAATCAAATTATCCAACCCAAATTACACCGCGGGAATGAGAAGTAAAAGAAACGTCCGTGAACCCAAACAGACAGAAAAAAACATAACAACAACGTTAGAATGTAGATGGCATTAAAAAATTTTTGTACTATGTAATTGTAAAGAAGAAGGGAAATCACAACAAAGATCCATGGAGAAGTCAGACGCAAGAGTTAATGAGCATACCAAATAAAGTACACGAGTGGTCAAAATGCCCCCCATGAAAAGTACTATCCAACCCAGTGTAATTATTATACCCCTGGGTTTTTTTTTCTTCTTCTTCTTAGAATGGAAAAGTTGCCGTCCTAAGTCCTTGTTACATAAGCATGGACATTAAAGTTTCATTTATTTTGAACATTGAGCCTTAATGTTTTGTTTGGTACAATAAAAAAATAAGAAGATAAAAAATTAGAGGAATAAATATAATATTATATTTTATAAGAAAGAAAAATAGGAAGAATAAAAAAGTAGATGAATTAACTTTTTTTCCAACTTATCAAAATTAATCTCTCTAAAATCGAAAGAAAAATAGATGTAAAATTAATTATTTGTTTTGAGATGTATCTTATTTGTTTATATATCTTATGTATACATTAATTTCATATAAAAATACAATGGTAAAATATATATATATATTTTAAAAAAAAATTAATTTTTTTTTTAAAATAAAAAATTAAAAAATTAAAATTTTAAATTAAATTTTTTTTTTATTTTAATTGAGGGTGAAAATTTTCTACTTAACACGATAACACGACTCGAACTCGATACGAGAGTAAATAGGTCAACTTGCAACTCAACACGATATAATTAGTTAAATGAGTTAAGTTAAGTTTGACTAATATTCGACACAAACTCGTAATAACTCAACACAAATCTGACACGACACGACTCGACTCTATTATTACCCCTAAACTTAGTTAGAACAAAAAAAAAATTATTTTTATTTTCTATCCATCCAACCAAGCACAAAAGAAAGAAAGTGTATTCTTCATACTTTCCATCCTATAGAAAGTGTATTCTTCCTACTTTTCATCCTTCCTACTTTCCATCCTCCCTACCAAACAGAGCATAAGTATAAATCCCATACAATAAATATAAAAACTCAACTCAAAATATTAAATAAAAAAATCTAAAATTTTAACCATCGGATCAATTGCTTATACATTAGATTTTTTTTAAATTCAATGATAAGGGGTATTTAGGCCAATTTGTACACAATTTAACTAATTTTCACTATGATTCAATTAAAAACAAATTACCAATAATGAAAATTATACAACTATTGACTTTGTGCATTTCCCATATTGTAGTATTGTACCATCAAACTGTTGACTCAATTATATCATAAAACAATTAAATTAATTTCTATTCATAACAAGTAATTCTCATATTGTCCCATGTATAGCCTATATTCCTGCAAAAATTATTATTATTTGTAAGAAATTTATTTAAATTTAAATTACTACCATCTTTATTATACTTATATTTTATAGAAGATTATTTTTTATTTATTCAAATAATTTATTAATGGGTCTTTATACTACATGATGAGTAATATATTATTAATTAAAAAATATAATATAGAGGATGCAGGTGCTCAAAACCTGTCAATTCAATTCATTTCACAATGGTTCAATTTTCATCCACAAAGGGCATATTTGTCATTTCACATAATACTAAGTAGTACCTATGTTTTTTTGGGTAAACTTGGTTTAAAAAGACTGTAGCGTATATGGTAACCGGTTTGTTCTTATTCACATACTCAGACACCGGGAGAGACTTCAGACCAGAGGGAGAGGAGAGAGAGAGAGAGAGAGAGAGAGAGAGTGTTGAAACAAAACTGTACTACCATGACTTGGGAAGGTAAGTGATGGAATATAACGAGAGCCGGTGAACCACCTTCCAATTTGTACACAGCTTCGGACGAATTTCTATCCTTTTTCCCTCACCGGAAAACCTCTTTTTTGTCCTTTAAAACCAGGTTTTCCGGCGACAACAACCATGGGAGACAGTGGTATTGTACGGTTTCCGGGAATCTTAGACCCTAGGGCACAAGAATACACACCTAGAAACCCATATTTACCCTTAGTTCAACCCCAAATTTTCTATCCATACCTTCCTTATCCTCCACCACCATCCACTTATCCATCATCATCTAGTGAATTCCAAGTCATGCCCTTCTGTGAAAGCGGTGGTGTAGGATATACCCAGTTCACAGCGCCACCAGGTTACGTTAGCGCAGACCCTCCGTTGCCTCCGCTTCTGCCACCGCCGTGTGTGACGCCGTCAAGAACTCTTCTATTGAGTTCTGTACCCACCAACGTGTCTGAATCGACGGTGAGGAGAGAATTGGAGGTGTTTGGCGACGTCAGGGCGGTGCAGATGCAGAGAGTTCGTGATGGAGTCGTGACCGTTCATTTCTATGACCTGAGACATGCGCAAGAGGCGATGGTGGAGATTCAGGAACAACACATGCAACAACAGTGCAGGTTGAGAATGCACTACGATACAGTTATGGCTCTGAATTTAGTGTATGAGTCCAATCCTTTGGTTCCTCCGTTGCCCCCTCCGGCGCCGGGACTTATCGCCGGCCGTGCTGTGTGGGCCCAGTTTGCAGTTCCGGTTACGGCCGGTGTTCCAAATGGGAACAACCAAGGGACGCTCGTGATTTTCAATTTGGACTCGGAGGTCACCGCCAGTAGTCTAAGAGACATATTTGAAGCTTTTGGTACGAACTTTATACGCCCCAAAATATATATTCATGCCTTTTTCCCTTTGAATTATCAGTGAATTACATCAGATCTGAAGATTTTTGAAGAAAAGTTGTAGAGAGATTGTGTTTCTCTCTCGTGAATTTGGGTTGTTTCCTGATATGCAATATGTGGGTATTTGTCGGACATATTTGTTGTGGGGACAACTTTTTTCATCAGGCGTTTTGTACAATCCGATGGGCCTCTTTCCTAACTATATGTATGTAATGTTGTTCTATTCTCTTTTGGCTTTATGTTGGAATTATTGATGTTTTTCTTGATGTAGGGCCTGTGAAGGAATTGAGAGAGACCCCATTGAAGAAATTCCAAAGGTTTGTGGAGTTCTACGATATAAGGGACGCAGCTAAGGCTCTATCAGCGATGAACGGCAAAGAAATTCACGGCAAGAGTATTGTACTCGAATTCAGTCGTCCTGGTGGCCACAGCAAGAGGTTCTCAAAAGTCGCACAAAATTGTGGTCGAATTTTTCCGTCTCCGCCGTCGACACCACCACCTCCACTTTTCTTGCATCGTAAGACATCCTGTCGGTCGCTGGCCAATGTGCCGCCGCGTTGTTGCACCTCTCAAACGCAATCTTCCGGGAAGAAACCAAGTTTTAGGAAGGAAAACCCTAATGGGTATGGTGTCAACAAGGGCAATGTTGGTGGGGCAGTTCAAGCTTCCATGTCTTCTTTGTGTATAACTGAAAGAATTGGAAATGGGTCTGAAGAGACTGTTAACGATAGGCCTCCTCCAAAGAAGAATTCAAAGAAGGGTCTTATTTCAACTAGTGCTAGTTCTAAGCAGCAATCACAGCAGGGTAAGAGTAGTAGGCTATGGAAGGGCTCAAATCGAGCCAAGGATTTTGATCCCCGTTTTTTGATAAACGAAGATGCCATTATAGAATCGAATTTCAGAGATTCAAGAACGACTGTCATGATCAAAAATATACCCAATAAGTACAGGTTTGTGTGTGTTCATTTTGGCTTGTTTTTTTTGTCTAAAATCTTATGATTTTATTCTCTGCCGGTTTATTTTATATATATATATATATACTCTGCATATCAGATACCCATTTTTATACATTATGCTCTTCTCTTTTTGGGTTTATATATGTTTTCACTGGAATTATTATTTTTGAAGAGAAAATTGGCTGGGGAGTTGTGAATTGACTTTGTTTTTTGGGGGTGGTGCTGGTGCAGTCAGAAGCTATTGCTGAACATGCTGGACAACCACTGCATTCACTGCAACGAGCAGATTGGCCACGGCGATGACCAGCCCTTGTCCTCCTACGATTTCGCATATCTCCCCATTGATTTCAAGTGATTTTCTCCCTTTTATCTTTGTTTCCCCTTGTTTTACAATTGATTTATGGTTGCCAGTTATAATATGAATACAGTGATTAATCAGTGGAATGAATGAATGATCTATAAATACCAATAGTTTACTTTTACCCTCCTTTCTCGTTATATTGTTTTTTTTTTTATCAATTTATTATCCAATTACAAATGTATTATGAAAACTTGTGATTAAAGATGATATGACTAGAGTTGCAAAACTGCATTAAGAATTTAAAAATTCTTGTTCAAAAGCTCAATTTTAATACAATTTTCTTAATTGGAGACAGCAACAAGTGCAATGTGGGATATGGGTTTGTGAACATGACCTCCCCACAGGCAACTTGGAGACTCTACAAGGCCTTTCACCTTCAAAGTTGGGAGGTCTTCAACTCTAGAAAGATCTGTGAAGTCACCTATGCCAGATTACAGGTTTCTCTCTCTATTGTGCATATATATAAAGCATCTAGGAAGTTACATAAATTTACAAACATTTTCATCTCTATCAATGGTACTGTTCTTTATCTTTTCTGGGTCTACATTAATGTTTCTTGGTGTAATGTTTTTGTTACATTTTATGTGGAATAATAAAAAATAGGGGTTGGAAGCATTGAAAGAGCACTTCAAGAACTCGAAGTTCCCGTGCAACACTGAGGAGTACATGCCAGTGGTCTTCTCACCACCTCGAGATGGGGGGCGATTGACTAACCCCGTTCCCATATTTGGCCGCCATATTTACTCTCCACCTCTTCCTCTATCCCCTTCCGCCGTCAGTTCTTGGAACGACGAAGAGATCAACGGTGGTGATAGCCCCGAACACGCAGTTGACGAAACTGGTCACACAACTGTCAGTCATAATGATGATGACTGTGATGGTATTGACGATGACGACTTGAGTGGCGGCGGAAGCAACCCAAACGGCGGCGAAAATGATGGTGGTGATCATGATTTGTAATTTGATGATGGAAGAAGAAAAAAAAAGTAAGACATGGTTGTTGGTGTCAACTCTGATGAGATTTGAGAAGATTTGTTCATTTACTTCCCTACTACAAAAGCTTTTATGGTGATTAGTAATGTCTCATTGGTCATGGGTGATGGCTACTACCTGGATCTACCACTGGTAAAGACAGGTTGAAGCACTCAATAAGTGATTATTGTTGAGCTCCGAGCCTCCCCAATTCGAAGCGGCCAGTCACCCTCCATAGCCCAAGGCTTTTCTCTATCATTTTCTGGTTAGCTTAGCTTTAGCCCTGTACCCTCTCTTCCCCCCCCTCTCTCTCTCTCTCTCTCTCTCTCTCTCTCTCTCTCTCTCTTATTATTATGGTTTATTTGCTGTAAGTTTGGTGCACAGAAGAAAGATTTGAGAGTGTTTACAAACATAAGCATGAAATTTTATTTGGTTTTTGCGAGGATGTGAATGACTTGTTTTCATGACTTGTTTTTATATGATTAGTTTAAGTGCAGCATCGGGAAACATTGAAGCATGTTATATTCCAATCTCAGTTCGAGTTCTTTCTGTTCCCCCACTTAGTGCACTCACTTGGAACTTTCAAGACTCCTAAGAGAGAGAGAGAGAGAGAGAGAGAGAGATGCGCACATTAGTAACCCCGTTCCTGCATTTTGTCTAACATCCGCCACCACTCACATATAACTTAAAAAGAAAAATTATGTTGGGATGAAATATTGTTTTTTACTAAATAATTAATTAGTTGTGTATGAACGGTTTGTCCTTCCTTTCCAACTGTTTTGCATTTTTTTTTTGGAATTTTCTGTTCAGCCATCCTCTCCAACCATTCACGTAAAAATGCTGTGAAGCTCCTCCTAGGGTCTTATCCTCTCTCTCTCCTGATTTGATTTTGGTAAAGGTGGTAGAGGGTATTTCCTGCAGTCATATTCTTCTTTCCCTATTATAATGTTATTTTATTTTGATTTAATTTACCCATATAATAATCATATGTACAAATAGAATTACATTACATTGACTGGAAATATTGACCAATTGTTTTCCATTTTTTTGCCTTCATATTCTCTTCTCTCATTCACGAGTGTAGTCCCGTCGGCGTCGATATCCTAAAGTAGTATCTAAAGGCTATGCTTAATGTAGGGTACTTTACTGGAAATTTTACAGAGATAAAGGAGAAAGAAAAGGAAAGATGCATAGGCCTTTTAACACTCTTAGTGGTTAAAGAAACAATGCCCGCTGGCTCAACCATTGTTTTCATGTATACTTCTGAGTCTTTGGGAGGATGCTCGGTTACCCACGTGACTCTATATCACCACAATTATATATAGGGAAAAATTTTATTCACCACTCTTGTATTTAGTTCTAAATTTAGTCACACTTCTTTTTTATTTTGAAATTTAACTGCCATTACTTGGACAGTGTTTGTCGCATTATGACGTCAACTGAAATTGTTAATTTACAAAAAGACTCTTGAATATTTTTATAGGGTAAATTTTAGTCATATTTCTTGTAAATATACATAATTTCAATGAGATCTTTGTAAGTAGACATAATTTTAACAATACCTCCTCTTGGTTTTGGAATTTTAATTTATTTTTATTATATTAACTTTTAATTTTATTAATTTAATATTTAATTTATTAAATTAATATCCTTTATTTAATGTAAAATTAATTAGGATTTTATTTTCATCAAATTAACATAAATTGATATTTAATTTTATTAATTTAACATTTAATTTATTAAATTAATGTCAGTTATTTAATTTAATACCTAAGAATATTTAATTTTATTAAAATAATATTTAAATTTATTGATATATATATATATATATATATATATATATATATATATATATATATATAAAATAAGAAAAGGGTAGAAAGCATGTTAATATATTTACACGAGGAAGAATAGTTTTAACATTATTAAAAAATTTATAGTCAATTTGTTTTTTTTTGTACTGAGAGAGTTAAAAGTTATTGTTTTGTCAATGAAATGTTTTTTATTTAAAAGTATAAACAAGAATGAGATGTAATAAAATTTTAGAATCGAAAGAGAGTATCATTAAATTTAAATTTTAACTAAAAGAGATATGAATGAAACTTTTTCATATATATATATTTATAGAGAGAGAACATTTTGTTAGGAGTTGTGAAAACATTCGGAGCTTCTTCTAATATAGTACTAATTTATATGTAAATTCATTTCAAGTCTGGAATAAAAAAAATATGTTAAGAGGTTTTGACGTTGCACAGTACAGCCGTGGTTCCGAGAGGAAGAGCCTCCCTCTCTCTCTCTCTCTCTCTCTCTCTCTAGATCTGACTTTTTTTTCTCTCTCATCCACGGTATCGTATTGGATTGGATGCTCTGTGAAAGGGGTGATGAAGCTCGCTCCATGAAGCTCCAGGCAGTCCCACTTTGGTTGACAGGTCAAAACCAACAGTTCTCTGCACTACAAAACACTGGAGTCCACTCACACACACACACACACACTTTATTATGGGCATGAGATGAGACGGAGACGGAGACTGAGAACCCATTTAATGGCCCCTTCCATCTCCCTTGTCCTATCTCTCTCTCTCTCTGCATGTCCTTTTTCTGTCAGCCGTCTCTTTTGCTGTTTTTATTCATGTAATCTATCTGGAGATTTTATGGGGTTTTGACACGTGGACCACCTGGTATATGCCACCTGGACAGGAATCAAGGCGCTGTGTGGTTCGGCTATGCTGATCTTTACTCAACTCTCTACCTCGTATACATATGTATGTAGCCTGGTTTCAATGCTGTCACTAGCTAAATAGTTTGTGGACTATGTTTTACTATACGAATAGAAAAAATAATAATAATTTAACACCAGCCTTTTGTGATTTTTTTATTTTTTTATAATATGGGAATGTGTATGATCTTAATTTTGTGTGTCAAGAGGTAATTTTTAGGTTGTCTCGATTGTACCTCAATTCCTACTACATTTCGGATTTATATTTCTTCAGATAAAATTATGATCTATGGCCCAAACGTAAGAGAAATTGAGATTAATATCCAAAAACACTAATTCAAACAGATATAGGACAATTAAATAGTACCTTAACTTACCCCTCAGAAAAAAAAAAAAGAAAAGAAAACTATATAGAAATTGTAGTGCATGATTAAGTAATATTTTTACACAAAATCTGTATTTGATTAGACTAGAAAAAAGATTAATCAAAGTCTGCGTAAAGTTGACCTAGAGGCCATATTGTTAAAAACAAACAAGTTTTCATACGATTTCCGAGAATAGTCTGGAGGGTTTGGGTCATTCAAGGCTTTACACATTTTAGGGTTCATCCGACCATGAATGCCCCACTGTAGGAGTTTTATGGAGGAGAGTGAAAGGTTTCACAAACTTATTAGGGTTGTGCCGTGCTGTTATAGGCCGTAGAAGGAGTGCGATTAATGTTACGTTTGATATGATATAAAAGTGGGAGGATGAAAAGTTGGAGAGATAAATAAAATATCATATTTGATAAAAAAAAAAGTATGAAGGATGAAACAATGGATGTATTAATTTTTTTTTCAACTCACCAAAATCAATCCCTCTAAAATCGGAAGAAAAGTGGATGAAAAGTTAATTATTTGTGTTAAGATGTATCTTAATTATATATATATATATATATATATATATATATATATTAATTTCATATAAAAATACAATAGTAAAATATGTGTATATATATATATTAAAAAATTTTAAAATTAAAAAAAAAAAATTTCATCTTAACTAAGGGTGAAAATTTTCGACTCAATACGATGACACGACTCGAATAAAATACAAAGATAAACAAGTCAATTCGTATTTCAACACGACACAATTAGTTAAATGAGTTAAGTTAGGATTGATTAATATTTAACACAAATCTATAATACGAATTTGACACGACACAAACCGATTGTCACCCTTAATTTTAGCCGGGAAAAAAAAAATTATTTTTATTTTTCATCTATCCAACCAAACATTTTTATTTTTCATCTATCCAACCAAACATAAAAGAAGAAAAGTGTATTATTTTTCATCTTTAAAAGATAAAAAATATATTCCTCTTATTTTCTATTTTTCATATTTTTCATGTTCTCTATCAAACGGAGCATAAGCGACAAGCAAACGTATGATTGCCTGCCTTTTTCATAGCTTTACCATTTATCGTCACGACACTCAGACACCGGCGGTTTTGCTGTTAAATTTGCCGACTAGTCGCCGCCTGAAAAAGTTCAGCTGCTACGTATGCATGTATATATTCCAGGTATTAACCGACATTTTTCATCATTGTGCTTTGCTTTTGTTAATTAATTAGTATAACTGAAGGATTAAAAATGAATTTCATCCAACTTTGGAACTATAACTAATCAGTCAAATAAATATTGAAATGGGTGCAAAGTGCATTCTAAACTGCTTCTCTTCTTTTATTAAATAGTAGATAACAAGTCTTATATACTTGAGAATTATTCTGGCATAATGTATTTTTAAAATTCATTTTAAAGGTATATATATATATTTTTTTTGAATTAAACATAATCAACTAATATATTAAGTGTATCAATTCATAAATTACAAGTAAGGCTGAGGCAACAAAGAAGCAAATTACAACATAAACCACAGTTTTAATTGCTAAAGAAAAGAACCCCCCCCCCCCCACCAAAAAAAAAAAAATTTAAGACTAAATGGTACAAAATTTATTTTATTTTTTTTTCTATCCAAAAACATCAATTTTTCTGTACAACCTCATGTACTAGACAACTCAATCAAAACATTTTTCAATGTCAAACAATCTCATTAACCTATATTTACCTCTCTTTATTTTAATTTTAAATTATGTAATTTTAAAAGTTAAAATGTATAATATAAAATAAGACAAATTTTAATAAATCTATCCGACAGTGTTAAATAAAATCATCTAACAGTCATTAATATTTTTTTTAAAATTGTACACATTGTATTGCGTATTTTGACACGGATTATTTTTAGTATTATTTAAAATATAAAATATTATAAGATCAATTTGATTTTAATATCATATAATGTTTTTAAACACGACATTATTGCTAATAAAACTATATTTCTCATAACCGTGAGAATTTCTAAGCAACGCATTAACGGGTTACTTAATCCTTTCCCTGGTGTGGTGGAGTCGTACGCTTGAACTAATCGAGGGTGTGTTTTCTATTCGTCATTAAAAAAAATTTCTATACTTGGAAGTTTGTCTTGTTATTTTTAGTGTGCGAATTGCTTTGACCGCAAACAGAGAAAAACCGGTTAGCAGTCAACGATTTATGTGTGTGTGTGTGAGAGAGAGAGAGAGAGAAGTAAAAAGCAGGATTGCCCAACAGACGAACACGAAGAGGAGAGGTATAGTCTAAAGCATAGTGGAGTAGTATAGAAACTGTGGTAATGCCAAAGCGAGCGTGCGTGCTTGCGTGCCGTTTATGAGTTAATCAAGGCCACACGGTTGGCCACTTGGACCCCATGTTTGTAATTGTTTATGTTTAGTTTAATTAGGGCTGTTTGAGTTCATTATTTATCCCAATAACACAATCTTTATTAACACTGACTGACACAACTTGGATACCAGCCAGCCAGCCATCTCTGGGAACACCAACTTTGTACGGCTGCTTGTCTTCTTTTGATCAACTAGTTTTTAAAGGAGCAATGTTAAAACTAAAGGAAAAGAATAATTGGCCCGGTCGTATCAGGACTGCACCGGTACATTAGTCAATGACATAAGACAAATCAAGTCAGTTGTTTAGTCAAAAAGGTTGGGCCAGTCTAACATGCCCAATAATTTTACGACCCACAATCTGAACTTCGGGCCATTACTAATGGGCAATTAGTTCGATGAAAATCTAAATCCTTATTTAAATTTGAGTAAAAAAAAAGTAATTGGTATATAACTCTTTAATGGAGAAGCCCAAATTTAAAAGAAAGAAGAGAAATATAAATTTAAATGAGGACACATCTAAATTTAAAAAAGGACAAAATATTATCATCAAATTTTGAAATAAGTGAGTAATTTTACTTAATTTGAGTAAATCAAAAATATCTCTTCTTTTGATATGAGTACGAGTTTAACATTAGAGAATTTTTTAGAAATTCTTTACCCAAATTTAAATTTGGGTTTAAAAAAAGATAAAGATTACAGATGCTCTGAACCAAGTCATAATCAGTCTATTTACTGATGGGTTGCTTTCGTGGGCCTTATTCGAATAATCTGTGAGGCCCAATAGACCCAGAGCTATGGCCCATTATCCTATCCATTTGAAAGAAAAGAGACTAGTTCTTTTCTAATGCCTTTACACAACTGGCTATTGGGTCCTCCTCGGGAAAAACCCTTGATAAACTTATTCAAATTGACATGAGGTCCAAGAATAGGAGACGTTTGGACTTTGGAGTGCCTGAATCTGGTATAGACTAGGGGCAGTCCCCAGTATTTGAGAGGGAGCTGCATCTCACAAAAATCTAGAGTACGAATGATTTTTTGTTTGACGGTATAACTGGAGGTTGAGAATGATTGTGAACACCCGATCGGATCTATCAAGAACGAGCTAATGATTACAGGGAAAGCGGCTGACTGCAGTCCCTGAGCCCAGCCATCTGAAAGGAGGAAGAGACTAGTTCTTTTCTAATTCCTTTGCACAACTGGCTTAGAGACTCTCTAGTTCAAATGCTTCCTCCGAGAGCTAAGCATCAGTTGAAAGGAGGAAGAGCTTCAAGACACGCCTTCTTACCAATTTTCACATCTCAGTAACACAACACTCCCAAAAAAAAAAAAAAAACTGCAAGCATAAACCATACCTGGATAAGCTTGCCCTCTATCTTAAAGCTAACTTTCTTTCTGTGCATGATTGATCATCTTCCTAGTCATCTTTTCAGCATTCAGGAACTCTTTAAGACTTTCTAAAAACTCAGAACGTCCTCAAGCTTCGAATCCATGAGAACACTTGTATGAGACTATCTATGAAAAATCAGTGCATGGCAGAAATAGTTTCTAATTACACATAGGCAGTTAATCAGGCACCATGACTGCAAGCTTTCAATTTCATGTGTAGGATTGCATAAATCACATCATAAAATGCAAAACTTACTTTAAACACCTAACCCAAACATGCAGAATTCACTTTTAAGCACCAGACCCAAACACGCAGAGTTTACTTCAAGCAACTAACTCAACACA
>CAUOFW020007582.1:0-20458 GCA_963454935.2 Ilex paraguariensis
AAGAATAGGCTCGCCTTTACCAAACAAACTCTCTTTGAAGTGTCCCTGAAGATACCTCATATCCATTTCACTGCTGCCCAGTGTTCTTTCCCTGGATTAGACAAAATCGACTGACAACCCCAACTGCGTGAGCAATATCCGGTCGAGTACAAACCATGGCGTACATCAAAGAACCAACTGCTGAAGCATAGGGAATTTTCTGCATCTCTTTTTCTTTTCATCACTTGTAGGACACTGACTTGAGCTTAGTTTGAAGTGGCCTGCAAGTGGACAATTAACAGGTTTGCTTTGTCCATATTGAACCTCTCAAGAACTTTTTTAATATAATTCTCTTGAGATAACCAAATCAGCCCATGTGATCTGTCACGAACAATTCTCATCCCAAGAATTTGCTTTGCTGGACCCAAATCCTTCATGGCAAAGGACTTACTCAACTCTGACTTCAACTTGCTAATCTTACTCGTGTCTTGGCCCACAATAAGCATATCATCAACGTAAAGCAAGAGAATAATAAAATTACCATCTTTATATTTCTTCACAAACACACAATGGTCTGAAGTGGTTCTTGAATACCCATTCTCACTCATGAAAGCATCGAATTTTCTGTACCACTGCCTCGGTGCTTGCTTCAATCCATACAAGCTCTTCTTCAATTTGCAAACTAACTGATCATTACCCTTATCTTTGAAGCCCTCAGGTTGCTCCATATAAATTTCCTCTTCTAAGTCACCATGCAAAAATGCGGTCTTCACATCAAGCTGCTCAACTTCTAAATTCATACTCGCAGCTATACCAAGCACAGTTCGAATGGAGGACATCTTCACAACTGGTGAGAAGATCTCATCAAAATCAACTCCCTTTCTCTGATCAAAACCTTTCACGACAAGTCGTGCCTTGAATCTCAGTTGAGAACTGTTCCCATCATTCTTTCGTCTGAAGACCCATTTATTTTTCAAAATTTTCTTCCCTTTAGGCGGCTTCACCAAATCATAGGTGTGATTCTCATGCAAAGACTTCATTTCCTCTTTCATTGCCTTGAACCATTCAGTTTTGTTCTCATGCTTCAAGACTTCTTGATAAGTCCCTGGCTCCCCCTGATCTGATATCATCACATACTCATTTGAAGAATATTTTCTGGATGACTGTTTTTCTCTAGTAGATCTCCTTAACGGTGTCTGTGGTAGTGGCTCTTGGGGTGGTTGCTCCCCCTCAATCTCTGGCTCAACATCATCTTCTGCTGCATCATCATGAGGTGTTTGCATTTCCTCATCAATATCATGAACAGCAGAGGGATTGAGAGGATCTAAATCAACAAGATCATCAGTACTAGACTCAGCTGACTCAAGCTTGTCGATGTCTTCAATAGTCTGATCTTCCAAGAAAACAACATCTCGGCTTCTGACAACTTTCTTGTCAACTGTATCATACAACCTGTATCCAAATTCTTCATGCCCATAGCCAAGAAATATGCATTGCTTTGCTTTTGGATCAAGCTTGGACCTTTCATCTTTTGGAATATGAACAAAAGCTCTGCAGCCGAATACCCTCAAGTGATCATAGGAGACTTCCTTCCCTGTCCAAACTTTCTCTGGCACATCACCATTCAACGGAACTGAAGGAGACAAATTGATAAGATCAACTGCGGTCCTCATTGCCTCACCCCAAAAGGATCTTGGCAATTTAGAATGTGAGAGCAAACATCTGACTCTCTCAAAATGGTGCGATTCATTCTCTCTGCAACCCGTTCTGTTGAGGTGTCTTTTTAACTGTCTTTTCATGCCTGATACCATGATTTGTGCAATACTGATCAAATGGTCCAATATATTCACCACCATTATCCGAGCGAACACATTTCAACTGTCTACCTGTTTCTCTTTCAACCTTGGCCTGAAAAATCTTAAACACATCTAGAACTTGATCTTTAGTTTTCAGTGTATAAGCCCAAACTTTTCTAGAGTGATCATCAATAAAAGTGACAAAGTATAGAGCACCACCAAGTGTCCTAACTTTCAAAGGACCACATACATCAGAATGTACCAAATCTAAAACATGAGATTTTCTAGATGCAATGTTTCTACGGAATGATATTCTGTTTTGTTTACCATGGAAACAATGAACACAAGTTTTCAAAGGCGTACCTTTTATCCCCACTAGAAGCTCTTTCTTGGACAAAACTTGCAATCCTTTTTCACTCATATGTCCAAGCCTTCTATGCCATAAATCAGTGGATGAGTCATTCTCTAAGGTATTCACAACACCCTTGCAGATTTTTGCTTGCATAGTGTAAAGAGAACAAGTCTTCTTTCCTTTTGCTACCACTAGAGAACCTTTGGAGAGCTTCCATTTTCCATTACTGAAATTGTTGATGTAGCCTTCATCATCTAACTTTCCAGCAGAGATTAAATTGAGTCGAATATCTGGTACATGCCTCACATCTCTAAGCAGCAATTTGCATCCAATATTTGTTTCCAAGCAAATGTCACCCATGCCGACAATTTTTGACACATCTTCATTTCCCATACGGACATTCCCAAAATCACCTTGTGAGTAAGAAGTAAAGAAATCAGCCCGCGAAGTAACATGAAATGAAGCTCCAGAATCAATTACCCAATCCGTCTCTTGGCCAATCAAATTAACGCTAGTATCATCACGGATAATCATGAGTTCATCATCGGTAACTACAGCTGTATCAATTTGCTTTTTCTCTGAATTTTTCTCTTTGTTCTGCTCCTTGAACTTGAGTTTTCTACATTCCCGCTTCATGTGCCCTTTCTTGTGACAATAATAGCATTCAACATCCTTTTTTGACATCGAGCTTGAACGACCTCTAGATTTATCACGGTTGTGCGGAACCCTACTCTTACTCCTGCCTCTCCCCCGGTTTTCCATTACAAGTGCCTCGGAGTAAGAAGAACCTGATGATTTTCTTCTTGTTTATTCATTCAACAAACTGCTGGTAACTTGACTCATTGTTACCACTCCATCAGGTGCGGAGTTACTAACTGTGACCACCAAAGTTTCCCAGCTTTTGGGAAGTGAACTAAGAAGTAACAAAGCTTGCAACTCATCATCAAAAGTAATTTTCATGGCGGCCAACTGATTCACAATGCTCTTAATCTCATTCAAATGCTCTGCAATAGAAGTACCCTCTTTATATTTAGAGTTCACAAGCTTTCGAAATAAAAAGACTTTATTCACTGCTGTCTTTCTATCATACAAACTCTCCAATTTGGTCCAAAGACCATGTGCAGATTTTTCTGTAGAGATATGATGAAAGACACTATCATCAATCCATTGCCGAATAAAACCGACAGCTTTCCGGTCTAGCTTTTTCCACTCGTCTTCTTTCATCCCTTCCGGTTTGCCACTATCACCCTCTATGGGTCCATTCAAATCTTTACAAAATAAAAGATCTTCCATTTTAGTTTTCCAAGTCACCCAATTTGTGCCATTGAAACTAACCATACGTCCAACGTTGCCGTCCATAATTCACACACAGAAATATAACGAATCGGAACCGAATTAACCAATTGCTCTGATACCAGATGTTGGGAAAATAGGCTTTCCCACAAGTGTAAATCAATGGAAGCAATATAAATAAAATAACAGAAAATAAATAAGCACACAAGATTTACGTGGTTCCCTCAAATAATTTGAGGTACATCCACGACGACCGGTAGGTCAGTTTCTTCTACTATCACCAAATCAGATTACAAAGTGGCCAAAAGGCATAAGCCTTACAAACACACCAAGGTGTAAATCACAAGAGGAAAATACCTCACAAAATAAGTGAACCAAATCTCCAAGAACAAACCGCAAGAAACCCAAATATCAAGTGAAGAAATATTACCCACTTGAAGAACAAATTTGCAGATTTTTCTGGCACCAAAAAGGAGAAGAAGATGGCTGAATTTTTGTTGAACCAAAGACTGCCGAAAAATATGTCTTCTTGCCAAAACCAACCGAGAAAAGATAAACCAAATAAAAGGACAAAACTTATAGTCTTTGATGGCTGCCAAATTCCTTTTTAACTAGAAGACTCCAAACCAAGCCTTGGATAAGAGTCCTACACGGGTAAGCCACCAAAAAATTAGCAAATTGATGAGTCCCACAAAGGAGGGAAACCCAACAAATGGTTTGTGAAGAAGTTCTGAACATTATCAGGGAGAGAAGAAAGGAACTAATGGAGAAGGAGAGAGGAGATGGGGACTTGTTGTCTCGTATGCTGCTAGTAACAGATAAAAATGGAAAATTCATGAATGAAAAGGAAATCTCTAATAACATCGTGGGTTTACTTGTTGCAAGTTATGAAACAACCAGTACCGCAGTCACTGTTGTCTTGAAGTATCTCGCGGAGCTTCCCCACATTTACACCCAGGTTTTTAAAGGTAATACTCCAAACTGATTTTGTCTCCTTCCATATCAGTGCCTACTGAGTGCTGGGTATGGTTTAATACCCACTAATCTATTGGGATTGAGACCATTTTCATTACATTTTTACTTAGTTTTAATCAAGTATATCATTTGTTAAAATTCTAGTGTGACTCACTATTTATAGTGAACCTC
This sequence comes from Ilex paraguariensis, assembly GCA_963454935.2. Taxonomy (NCBI): domain Eukaryota; kingdom Viridiplantae; phylum Streptophyta; class Magnoliopsida; order Aquifoliales; family Aquifoliaceae; genus Ilex; species Ilex paraguariensis. The sequence goes on from CAUOFW020007582.1 coordinate 4,567, forward strand.
TCTCTCACCCATACGTGATGGTAATTTATAATTAAGTAAAATTAAATAAAAGTGGAATGAAAAGGATTTGAATCCTTTCATTCGGTTTATTATTGTTTAGTCCATTTTTCAGATTGTTTTGTGATTCTAAAACCAAGGGTGGAGCCATGATTTTTTTTATTCCGGGTTAAACTAAGTATTCATACGACTAACAAAATATAAATATTTTTTAATATATTATGTGGCCCAAAAATTTTATTTTTTAATTGTGGCCCAAAAATTTTGTCTTTAATGATGAGTCAAAAATTTTATTTTTTTAATGTTGAGTCAAAAATTTTTGTAATAGGTTTGGGTAGATAATATTGAAATCAAATTTTTTTATTTTAAATGGGTTAAATTTTTTAATTTGTTTGGGTAAATAATGTGGGCCTAATATAAATAAGGGGCATATATAATGTATTATATAAATATATAATACATATACCCTACTAATAAATTTTTTTTTTTTTTTGAGAGGGGTGCACTTGCCCACCTTGGCCTAGCTGTCCCTGCCTTTGCGTAATCCCCTCTTTGTTCTGATCAAAATAATAATAGAAAACCTTGAAATTTTTTTTTTTTCATGATTATTGGGACTTAAGACTTAAGAGCTTTAAAAAATTAGACTAATGATTAGTGATTTAGTGAGCTGATACTGATAGCCTTATATGAAAGTGATAATTTTTTATTTTTTTTTTACTCTGGGCTTCAGCCCACTAATGACTCCGTCCCCGTCTAAAACCAATCCCTCTTTTGATTTATATTACATTTGAGTGGACAAGTGAGGTTAACTAGTTAATGTCTTCGAATCATCTTTCTCATAGAACAAATGGAGATTGCAAAGTCGAAAGGTCCAAACGAGCTACTGACTTGGGAAGATATTCAGAAGATGAAGTTTTCTTGGAATGTGGCATGTGAAGCATTAAGACTATCACCACCTGCTCAAGGAGCCTTTAGAGAGGCTATAACTGATTTCACATATGCAGGCTTTAGCATTCCAAAGGGATGGAAGGTATTGAACACTTGAATTTATTATAAAAACGTTAAGTGCTTTTTGTTAACACTTTTTTTTTTTAATGAAAATATGCACTTTAGACCTCAATTACACTCTTTATATATGTATTCTATATTACTTTATATGCGATAATTGTTACAAAAAAAAAAAATGCATGTATACTTCTTAAAAGATCATTAAAAAAAAAGACTTTCATAAAGCGTTATCGTATAGTATATAAAGTGATATTTAATTATGGTTCTTACAATTAAATTTTTTGCAGACATTTTGGACTGTGCATACAACACACACAAATCCTCAATATTTTCCCGAGCCAGAAAAGTTTGATCCTTCGAGGTTTGATGGAAGTGGGCCTGCTCCATACACTTACGTCCCCTTTGGAGGCGGACCTCGGATGTGCCCTGGGAAAGAGTATGCTCGGCTAGAGGTGCTCGTTTTCATGCATAATGTGGTCAGAAACTTCAAATTGGAGAAGGCAATTCCAAATGAAAAGATAGTTTTCCATGCATCCCCTGTTCCGATGAAAGCCTCCACCCTCATGACAAACAAATATCTTAAAGCTTCATTACTAGATCGTCTTAGGGGTGTAACTTCCCATATGCCATAAATAAGTGGAAGACTTTATCTGTATGACTGTCTTTTCAATATCAATTTTTCCATGTTCACCTTGTTTCAATAGTATTCTATGGGATTTCCCCATTGTTGTTCTAAGTATAATGGATGTTAAAGTTACTTCAATCTTCTATTTAATTCTACATGGACTTTGCGAATAATGTGTTCTGAGATTCCTTTTATTTATCAACAAACTACATTCAGCCCATCCTGCTCGGATTGCAGATCTTATAGTGAAGAACTAGCTGAGGATTGATGTGAGAAGGTTGGTGAGGTGCTTAGTCCATGAACTTATCCCATATCGTCTAGTTAGAAAAGGTTATTGCTCTATATAGATATAAAAAGCTCTATTTTTATTAATGTGATGTATTTTAAAGCCGAGATGTGGAACCCAAAGTGAACAATATCACATTTAGTTTGGTCGAGTCATTACAAGTGATATTAGATCCAGACCTGCCTTGTAATGGTAGAGCAAGTCCCATTTGGAGATGAGTGGGCGCCACAAGAATGAGCTTGAGGTACTTGTAAAAGCTGAAAGTTTAGCCATCTAACAATCCAAGATCCCTGCGAAAGGGTGAGGTGTTTGGTACATTAATTTGTCATAAATTGCCTAATTATCGAAGGTCGTTGAAGTATATATGTCGAAACTTTATCTTCACTGTTGTGATGCATTTTAAAACCATGAAGGACATCCCAAAGCGATCAATATATCGCATACAATTAGCCTAAATCATTACGTATGTTTTTTTTTGGAAATGGAGAAATTTCATTGTCTGTTCTGAGCGAGGCGCGCTTATGTCGATCAGACTCGTAACTTTAAGTAGAACTAAAGACAAAGTTCAGAGTATGAACCAGTTCTTTAACTCATACACCATTTAAATCAGGACTTGTATTTTTTTTGAGACTCAAGACTCACACCAAAGATTTGGATACGGTTTATTCAAGTAACTGAGGGCTTATCTTACCAAACAGTTACGCTTTTGCACCCAGAAAACTTCGAATCCTTGACCTCCCACTGAAAAGTCAGAGGTTCTGGCCAATATCCAGTTGGTTAGCATTATGTATGTTGGTAGTGGTAGGTTTACATTATTTGTAACAAGTTGACCATGTCTGTAAGTTTTGTGTTTAACTATTAAAGGTGCAACTTGGGCGGGCTAATCTGATTTTAACTTAAGTCCAGTTCGAAAAAATTGAGACTTAAGCTAGGATTTTTAATACTTGTGTTGGGTTTACGTCAAAAAACCTCAACCTGAATTCAAGTTGGGCGGACCTCGGGTTGACTCCTCGGATTACCGGGTTGAACTTGAATATTAAAATCGGGTTCAGCTCAATTTAATATTCAGGTTTAACCCGAATATTCATAGCCATATAAATACATTTGTAAGTCTAGGGTTAATCTGTTATGACGTTTTCATTGTGCGCCTCTCTCACTCACTATTTAAGCAGTGAACTCTACATTTGTACAAGAATTCTAGTTGTGTTTATTTGTGTTATGTATGGTTGTGGTTGTATTATCTCAAACATTGAATTCTTAATATTATGGTTTTCATGTTAAAAACTTGATTGAAGTTATTGGTTATTAATTTAGATGAATATTATGTAATATATGTATCGAATTTAGAACAACAAGTTTATTTTAGATTAAACCCGAATTAAACCCGTAAAATAGCTCGAAATCATTAACCCGAATTTAACCCGAGTCCGACCAAATTAAACTCGGGCAGTGCTCGAATTGAGTCCCTCAATCCAAGGTAAGTTTAGGGTTAAAATTAGGGTTGAAGATTATATACTCAAGGTTAGATTAGGGTTGAGTTGCACCCTATTAAATATAAGGGGGTGGTTGATTGGTGGTAGGTTGGGGTCCCAACAGGCCAGACCAGGCGCAAAACAACAAAACTGTTCCCGACCAGGCCAAGCCTGACTGCATGAAGTTGATGGGTTGGGATGCATGTAATGGGTTTTGCACTATTGACCATGACTATTGCTATCAGACGAGTTATTGGACGGGTCAGCCCGCATGCTTTTTCCTTTTTATTAAAACATAGAAAAAATACTGCAAAGTTTGTAATTTACAACTTAAAAGTTCATAACTTATGAATTATCACTTTATATTAATTATGGATTGTTAGCTTATAATCTTAAAAATCGCAACTTTATGTGTATATGGCAGATGAATTTAAAAAAAAATTATAACATAAAAGTTGTATAGTGGGTAGGCGTCTTAGGCGAGTTTACGGGTCGAAATTTAGGCCATGATGCAGCGTAGGAAAAACAACGTGAGTACTAGGGGTTGGGCAAGTGAAGATCGTTTCAGGCCGAACGAGATAGCGGAAAAGATTCTACAAGGGCACATCAGGCCGTAGGGAACCCGGCCCATGAACTAGCCTATTGGTAGTGTGGTGACTTAGAGTGACAATGGCAGTGGCTATTTATTTGATGGTGTGTGATTTTATGTGCGGTAATAACAGTTTTTCGTATGTGTGCTTGTAAGTGTGGAATGGTGGTGAGTTCGTGCAACACTGATGTCTCTTCTTAATATGATATGGTGCACACTCCCATGCCTTCGCTGTAGATGAGCACCACAGCCATCACTAGTTCATTGTGTTTGTACACATTCCCCACCACCTTTACTACTCAATTTCCTCAAGATTTTTGCAGCATCCTCTAGAAAACAAGATTTATGCAACACCCAGTTCCTATTTCCAACCCATCTACCCTAGTTCAGTGCTGGAGTATTTGAGTAAACCAATTAATGTAAATTAATTGTGATAGGATGCCCTTGAGCAGTGAAGTGTGAATCATGACATTGAGTGGTGGGTTACTCAACTGTAAAGATATCTTTAGAAGCATAACATCAACAACTCACGGAGATCAACTGCCTACAAATTTGCACATCAAGCATTCCTTATGCATCTAAATCAAACACAAACAAGTTTGGCTTGTTCAATATGGGCAGTGCAAAGAAAATGACGACCAAAGGCAAGATTTTCCATTTCAATTGATACAGGATTTTACATGCCATAAAATTCCAAGATTCGATCTAATATTTGGTACTACTACTATTAACACTAATAATAATTGTGACTATATGAGGATTTTCAAACTTCATTATCTATATTTATATCCAAAATCGTTATCAAAGCAATTGTATATGTGATACACCACCTTTTCCAAACGCAGGGTATTTGAATATATGTATGTTGACTATGTGAACCACCATTAAAAAAAGGAATCAAGATTCTGATTATCTATTCAGCATCTACAACAGCTTAATTGCAATGGTGTTTAGCATTATAGTCCTACTGTTTTATCAATAACTTCTGCACATACCAAAAATTACATCCATTATGCAATGCCACCCAATGCATATCATTGTTCAACACAATGTCAGATGAGAACAGTAGCCCGCTGAACAGATAAGCATCAACAACCTTTTCATAATTCCTTTGAACAGAAACTCGATGACTCATTGCCATAGAAAACCCCATTGAAATTAAATTCACATAAATAGAATTGCACAAAAGAAGGACCCATGAAGGGGAAAAATCAAAATGTTGTACCTGCCCAAGACAATTGCTGGGATGCACCCCCATGCAACCTCATAAATAGCAAGTTAAAAATAGCCCAGAAAATATAAAAGCTGAAAAGTAGGGTACAAAAAGACTTGGATCATTTTATTTTCTAAAGAAGAATTGAGATTAAGAAAAAAATTAGCACAATAGATATAATCCATCATTGTCATGTCTAATGGAGGTATTTGATGGAATAGCATAAACCTGAATGCATTTGATGGCTTTTTAAGATCAGTGAGTAGCTAAGTCCTATTCTTGGCATTTTTAGAGCCTAAAAGACGAACAATTGTTGTAAGTTATAACAATTAAATTAACGCTAAAATTGGCTTTTTAAGATAAACCAAGGACAGATGAGGAAAATTAAAGTTTTTCATTCTAACTGTCTTTTAGTAAAAGTATAGGTATAGATTTATAGAAGAAAACTAGTTAAATCCAATGATGAGTGTGGTTTTCACAATATTACCGTGAGTTGAGTTGATTCCCAATTAGGATATGGATTTTACTTGTAGCAATTAATGAAAAGTTAGGTTTAGTGCTAACCATAGGAACATGCTTAGGTGAAAATGGCAAGGGTAGTCAATGGTAGGGCAGAGGGGTTGCAAGAGGAGGGTAGGGGCCGCCTATCGTGTCATTTTTGACTTTAGAACGGAATGGAGTAAATGGTGCCCTTTCCTAACCCCAAGTTGTCAAAAAAAAAAAAAATTTCAAGTAAGAAGATAGAGTCTCAACGGAGAAGGAGAGAGGGTATCGGGGAGGGTGGTGGTGGTGTCCAACAACCCTATCCCCTCTCTCTAAGGTCAGTATCATGATCACATGCATAGTGATTGTAAAGGAGTGATAGGGAGATAGGGAAAGGGAGAGAGATATAAGAGTGAGACAAAACCAAAAAAGATAAACTTATAATGGCATAAGTGGTTGAGTTTGGTTCAAAAAGGAGTTGTGTAGTTTAAAGAAGAAGAAAATTGGGGTATCATAGATAATTCATGTAGAGTGAACAACGTATCCACTCTCCCTTTATTATGAGCAATAGATACATATTTCGTGGCTTCTGTTAGTAACAAAAATTCTTAAAGATTATCTGTACTATTTCAAAAAATAAGGAGGGTGTCCTTGTAATTAATATATTTTACAGGGACCTTAATGTAATTTTGGAGTAGGGATATAATAGATGAGTTTAACGAACAACTAGTGCAGTTACTATCTCTCTTTCCTGTAAGAAACAAACGAGACGCACTGTTCTACCCCTTCTGTCTCTTTCTATCTCGTCAAACTTTCTTGGTAATCAACAGTAGGCGTTTCTTAAACCGTCGTTTTTCCTATCAGGATCTCTATTCCATTGCATAACTCCCCCGAATACTAAACTTTCCCTCGCTTTAGAATGAGAAGCAGAAAGTGAACTGTGGATCTTAATGGGTATGATGGAATGGAAGAAAAGGCTATTGCTGATGTATTTTTTGTGCTAAAGAAGAGGGTTATTGGGATTTTTGGGCACTATATATGGAGACTGCTTCAGAGGAGTCAACAAGCTGGTCAAACGCGTACAAAGGCATATCCTCTGACAACATAAAGGGCTTGGTGTTGGCCGTTTCTTCGAGTTTCTTCATTGGTGCTAGCTTTATCGTCAAGAAGAAGGGTTTGAAAAAGGCTGGTGCTTCTGGGGTCAGGGCAGGTATTGTTGCGTTTTTTTTAATCGTTGACGCTTTTGAATCTGGTAAAGCACTGTGGTTGAGAAGGTAGTTGTAATACTTTGTCGAAATAGTTGTGATTTGATTTTGATGTTAATTTGGACTTGAAATGCATGGAGTTGATTGCCATTAATGTAGGTTTTTGGCTGATCATTGATCTGCGTGGTTTGTAAAGAATTGTGGTATTGCTCGTTTTGTTTTGTGTTCTATATTTTTTTTTCATTTTTCCTTGGAAATTGATAGACTTCAATATATTTCACACGGGTTTATCTTTTATCTTTTTAGTTATTGTGGTTTGTGAATATTTGTTCAAATTGTTAATTGGCATGCAATGTAATTTGCGATTCTGGTAATGGTCATTTTTGTTTTCCTGAAAATGGTACGACTCATTATTGAATGTTCTCAATTTTTTTTGGTCATGGGTTTATCAAATCTTGCGGAGGTTTAATCTGTTTGTTCCCCCACCCACAATACTGCCGGATATGTTATAAAGGTTTGGCTATTTGGTCAAGATTGTGACAACTAGTTCTTCAAAATGGAAATTTCTTCTTAAAAAATGGTGTGAATTTTTATTTTTATTTTATTGTGGCAGAGGAAATTATTGGATTGAGAGGCATTTGTTTTGACATTTCGTTGTTTGATGGTATTTTATCCGCTGCATTTTTGTTGGACCGTAATGAACTTTGTGTTTGTTTGGTGAACTATCTCATGTATGATCTTTGTTTTAAGTGTTAATGCATCACTCTGAGGTTTGACCTGAAAACACTAATACACCTGTGATTTGAGTAATAACAATGGGCAACTGTATTATATGGTATCAATTAACAGTGTCAGTGGAAGACATCGAATGACTACGTTACCCCACATTGCCAGAATCCAATGACTTGTTTACCTTGTTCATTGCTTAACAAGTTATTTTCCCACCCTTTAGTGGTCATTCACTGGTCACCCACCTCGAAAACGGCAAGCACCAATATTGCTAAACACCATTGTCAAACGCTAAACCCATCCAAACGAGTGGACCACCACCATTTCACTCTTCCTTCACTTCCTTCTCAGACCACCATCGAAGCCCGTTATAGCATTACCAACCCCAAACACCACCACCACCACAACCTCCACCAAATCACAACAATCGAACACGTCTAGATGATATCACATCATCACTGCAACATCCACACCCGCCAAATCACCATCACCTACCTCCCTCATCATCATCATTCACTTTACACCACCAAGGCATAGAGCTATGTTTGAAAGAGGCACCTCCCATTTTTTGAAGCCATATACCATCAATGGTCAAATCATCATAAATGTTGTATTCAATGTGGTAGTCCTTCAATATCACCCATTTTATCAATGCTCTCTCTCCAGAATTTCCATTCCTCTCTCGGAACTATTAGTTTTTTTAATTTATAAAGGGTATGTATATGGACTTGGACAATTCTATGACATACATCTCAGCCTTAGCGTGACCAGTCCTAACGTGGGGTCATAACTCACACATAAGCTAAGATGCAATTTTTCCACTTTTTGGTTTGTTGCAAATTGAGTCCATGGGTCCACTTGAGCAAGCATGCCAAACTTGATATACAAACCCAACCAAGAATGCTTTTATCTTGTCTCTTTGGTGGCGAAATGCTTGTTAAGAAGTGGAGCGTGATCTTGTACTATTGATTCCACTCGTAAAGCCCTAGCTCAATGGTTTTAGTTCCATAAGTCTTTCCATCTTTGAGACAATAATCTTGCATCTTCAAAAGGTCTAGAATTCTCTTTCCTTCTGGAATAATTGGGGTGTATACATAATATATGGAGTGTGTGTATAATGTAGCTATATTCTATACACGAGTTTGCCTAGCTGTATATTGGGTGATGCTGGTGATGGATAGTAGGTGCTGGTTGGAAGTAGCAGTAGGTAGAAGAAGGAGGCCTTGGGACCACTTTAAGTCTTTTGGCAATCAAAGGTTCATGTTATTATTATTTTGTTTTCTTGAAAACAACAGTAGGAGCTAGTCATTTTTAATGGCAGCTAACGGAGGGGAGGGGAGGGGAGGGGAGCTCAGTGCACCTTGATTGTCATAGTAATAAATTATTGTTATTGCACTTTAATTTATTGCAATACAGAGGTGTTTGACATGAGTTGTGGCTTTTATGGGCTCAAGATTGTACATGCTTATTGGTTCGACAACATCGTATGTTTTAGTGGTTTGGTGCAACATTGTTAGTATTCAATATTAGAAATTTGATGGATATTTCTTTTAGCTTCTCAAAAGATGCTAAGTTAGAAGATGTTGAGTTTGATGGATATTCCTTTTGGTTTTAGCTTTTCATTGGTCTTGTAGCTATCCCTTATGAGATGCACATTACATCTCAATTGCTTATATGATTTTGTCTTCTTGCTCGCCAACCAATTGGAATCTCAGCTTTTCTACAAATCTTAATGATTGAGAAATTAAGAATTGTGTTCTATTCTGTAATATATCAGTGAGTTCTCTCCTAATCCTGGGTCTTCTAAGAGAAGTTGTTGGGTTGTTCTCTTGCAAATCATTCTTCAAATTTTTGATTGGCAATTTTGCCTCCCCACTTTTTTCTCCATCTTTGATGATTTGGAAGATAAAGGTGCCCATTGAAGTTCAAATGTGTGCATGGATAATTGCTCATGCTTGGATTAATAATAATGATTTGCTTATGCTTGTTTGTACCACTTTGTTGTATTGTTAGAAGAAAGTGTGAAAGTATTGGCCCTCTTTTCCTGCACTGTCCTGCTTTGGGACAGTGGTGGAAGTTATTCCATTTGGTAGGAATGAGTTGGATGGTTACTAGGCTCTGCCTTTGCATCTCTATGTTTGTGGAATAAAGGACGTTGGAAGGGATACACGAACTTCCACTCTTTGAAATTGTGGAATTCCTTCAACTTTCTAGATCATTTGGTTGGAGTGGATTGTTAGAGTTTCTATCGTGAGATTGATGATTGCTTATTGGATATAGCTCATTTTTTTTGGAATCCTTGTCGACTTTGGTGACCCAAGTTTGATGGCCGCCTTTTTTTACATTATGTCAGCCAAGAGATTATTGTGTGGCATACGGTTTTTTTTGGTTTGGATAGTTTTGGTGTATTTTCTCTTGTCCTATTTGCAATGAACTTTGGAAGGATGTCTTGTCCTCCATTGTATCTTTTTTTACTTTTCGCTCTTCTAACAAAAGTTTGTTGCTATAAAGTTGGAAAATATTGAGTTTATGAGACTCCTATGTTAGCTGGATGATATTTTAGCTTGCTGCCACCAATCTCTGGTTGGTGCTTTTACTTAAAAATCCTCTTGGAATTTAGTAAGAACTAATAAAATTTTGATTTTTTGTATTTAATTGGCAGATGAAAAAAATACATCCAGCAGTTTATGGTTTCATGCTGGAAATTTTCTATAAAACCATTGCAATAGGTGTGAGTTTTTAATTAGAAAGGTATCTGATTATCCTAAAAATGTCGCTTTGCACTTATTTTCCAGTTAAGAGGTTAAAATAAAAGTTTGAGGAATGGCTCTTGAGATTTGCGTTAGACCAAAATTTGCAGTGGCATTTGTTATCAGAAACAAATATGGTTTACATGCCCGATGGCTGGGATGTTAATGGGGTTCAAAGTGAAAGTTTTTGATGTGCATAAAAATTCATTTTTTCGATTTTTTTTCTCAAAAAGATAATTTTTTGTGGGAAATGAGATGAGCGTTCGGTTCTTGGAGGATATTTAGATTGGGGGAGTTGTAGTTATTGTGTTGTTTGCTCATCTTTATCGTATCATCTTGTTAACATAGTGCTTTTATTGCTTCTAGGATAGGAACTAGTTCTGATCTAGTCTTTTGGAATTTTGGATTTTATAGAAACTTGGACTTGATCACCTCTTTCTGTGTTTAAAGCTAATGAGGGAAAATTAATTATGCTATTGGGAAAGCTATACTAAAGGTCGCCTAATTAAAAAGTTACCGTTGTCATGGATCAAAATTTCGTTTCAGTGTATTATTTCAATCACTTAGGAAACAAAAATGTTTCAATCTGTTTCAGAAATATAATAAAAAAATAAAAAATTTAAAAATTATTTTTTCAAAATATTGGTCGAAATATATTAAAATATTTTCAAATACCTTGAAATATTCTAAAATAATTGTATAAATACATTGAAATATTACAAAACATCTCGAAATATTATGGAATACCTCAGAATATTAGAATTTTGATTCATTACTGATTTGTTTCAGTTTCCTTGAAAATGGAAACGTTTTGGACGTTTCAACTGTTTCGAAACGAAATTTTGATCCTTGACTGTTGGGAAGAATGTCGATCTCCAATGGGAGTGGGGAAAGTTAGTAGCTGCGCCAGTTATAGTAATTAGCTCAGCCATACCTGCCTAGCTTGCGAACTAGGATTAGGAGATAGGATTATCCGCTATTCGAAAATCAAAAACCTCCCAAGTTGAATCAACAACCATATCTTGGAGGGAAAGGAGTTGAGACCTCTCATCCTAGAGGATCCCTACAAACACCGGCTTCCAACTATAAAAGGGAGCCCATGGGAAACGCCCAAGGTGCGTAACTCTGTCCCTAAACATTGTCGTTCAGCTTTCAGTAGTTAGTGACTTGAGCATTAGAGGGCTGCGACTTATTTTTAGGGCTGCCTGCACTTCGAAAATCTCATTTGGAGCCTTGGAGAGTTGATTTAAACCACAAGAAAGTTGACACCAAGGCGAACATAGTTCATTCTAACCGACGTGGAGATTGGGCAAATTTTGCACCAACAAAACCTAGATATTTTTTTTTTTTTTGGGAGTGGGAGTAGGAGGGGGAGGGGGAGGAGAGACTTGAACCTTGACCTCAAGAAGACAAAACCTTCATAAGATAAGGAGTACCATTGGACCAAAGGCCTGTTGGTACACTTGGATCATGATTATTTGGATAAAAAAAGTTGGGTTATTGATCCATCAGGTTCTTTCTCTTTCGAGTCTGTGAATCTTTGATGGATGATTCTTCATTTCCATCTCTCAACCCATCGACAATGATTTGGAAGGGTAAAGTGCCAATAAAGTTGCAAGTTTGTCGATGGATAATTGCTTAGGACAAAATTATTATCGATGATATGCTCTAAACAAAAAAGACCTAATGCTTTTCATTTTTTGCAATAGTGTGTTATGTGTCGTTATCCTAGTGAGGGTGTTGATCATTGATTCTTGCATTGCCCTATTAGGATATCACATTGTTGTTATAGAATAAATTGTTTTAGGTTGGTAGGGATGAGTTGGGTGACTACTCTATGCAAGTCATCTATCTTTAGTGTTGATTTCAAGGTTTTGGAACAGATACGAGAGGAAATACTCTTTGGAGTTCAGAAATTCTACCGTTGTTTGAGGATAAAAGTGAGATGGTGATTGTGAATCGATTATTGATTCTGTGCTATTTGTAGCATCTTTCTGGGTCTCAATTACCAAGGGTTTTGAGAATGCTCCTCTTTCAGATTCGTGTGGCTTATAAAGGAGCATATGTTTCAAGTTATGCTATGTATTGGCTTCATATTGTTTGTTTCAGATTGGAAGACTTATCCATCTTTTTCTCTGATTGTTTAGTACTTAATTATAGTTCTCAAAATTATTGCAGTTTTAGGCAGTTTGAGGACTTGGGGTCAGTCTCTAACCAATTAGGTGTTTAATACTTAAATCCAACATCAAAGATTCATGAATCTTAAGTGATAAAAGGCAGCTCAATGCAGAGTGCTTATGACACTGCAAAGTTTGGGGAGAGTCGGTCTCAGACCTTAGTTGATAATTTGCATTTGTTTTGTGATTTCAAATATGGGAAAGTTATATACTTTATACATTATGGGTACTATGAAAATTCAAATCATTGACTTTTTTGGGATGAAAAACCATGTTACTTATTTTTTTAGGTGTTTTAGATATTTTTAAAGTTGCTAAATAAAATGAAATATTACTCATTTTGCTTTCCCCCTTGGGCCTGGGCCATGACATATGCCTAAGGACTGTGCTAGGTTTAGGCACCTCTAGCTCAATATTGGGTAGCCTCGGCTTTTTTTTTTTGCAGGGGGGGGGGGTTGTGTGTTTGTTATTACTTAGTGTTGACCTGACCTAAACCCACACCTATTCCCAGCATATCAGTCTATGGTTGCCCCCCCAAGCTTTCAAGTTAAAGTGTTTTTTATGTTTCATCTTTAGATTATTGTAGAATACAAGATCACTTCCATCTCTTTGTTGGTTATGATTCAACGACTTAATATTCCACTTTCGGTTTTCAGTGTTTAAGTTTTACTTTTATCTAACAACACCTTAGTAGCTATGCATCTACATTAGAGGCTGAATCTTGCCTTCACCTTGAGATTTCGGGCTAGTTCTAGAAAAGCCAATGTAGACACTCGTGAAAGAATAGCTGCGGATATTGGCATAGACCCTGGTGTATCACCCGGAACCATAACTGTACGAATGTTAGAAGCACGTGTAAGTGTCAAACTTCTTGTGCATGTTTAAAGTTGGTAAATTTCTGGTGCAATTCTTAGGTAAGCCTCTTATTTTGAATGTGTAGGTTTCAATGTTGTTTTGACTACCTACAGAAAAAAGTGTTGGCTGTTTCACGTTGTCATGCGCATGTCCAGAGTGCAATACCATGGAAAATAAATTATTTGTCAAGTCTCTTAGTTTGATTGGGCTTCCCTTGTGTTTTCAATCAGTGCACTTGGTCTGGGTCTCTTTTGGTCTATGTAATAGCACAAACCTTCTATTTGTTTTGTTTTTCAACGTTCAAGCTGGGGGCGCATATAAGAGGCATAGACTATAGAGCATGTCCCACTTGAAACCTCCGAACAAGTATGTTAGCCCTAGTGTGCCTCTTTAGTCATCGCCAATGAATGTGTGGTTGGATAATTGAACAAGTCTTTTCAAGAACTTTTACCTTTTTTACATGGATATGTTCTGATTGAGGCAAGATGGGGAAGAGAAAAGTAACCAAATTCGACTAGAAGAATCACTGGATAACCAAGGTTAAAAGACTAAACCCAACCAACACAGCAAAAGGGCTTAGCTCTTGAGGTAGTGGTGGATCTTTTAGGACAGCTAGGCATCTAGCGTACATGGACTATTTGTTCCGTATTGACACAATGGCAGGATCCCTACATGTTCTAAAAGCTCCATCTTTGCTTCAAGAACCTGGTGTTTTTTTGAGCTGGTGTTTGGGTTTAGCACTTGGGCGGTTGGACCTTGCGTTATCTTGTGATTCCGCCAGTCACACGTAGTTATTTTCTCCTTCCTCATCTAGCCTGAATCAGAAAAAAACAAGAAAGAAAGAAGCAATGTTCTTATGATGGATTGGGTGTATGGTTCCTTAGGCAAAAGTTTTATTGCATGTTCTACCATGTGTAATGTTGCATTTGTTTTACTATTTTGTGGCCAGTATGACCTTTGGTTGATTGTTGATTGAAATTGATAAAAGATGTGATTGGTTCGAATTGTAGATGTAAAAGGTCTGCACCAATATATTTGTGCTTTCTTTGTCCAATCACTGTATAATTGCATGAATATTATCAGCAGCCCACCCTTTCCCCTGCCCTATTTCCTTGTCCAAACATTTGCTTATGCCATTGTTGCAGTTGTTGCTGCAATTATGGCCAAAAGTTGTTTGTGTTCTCCATGCCATGAAATGTTGCCTGCCTCTGCGTGTCACTTTGTATATGATCCCTACATATTGTTCAGTACACCATTAAGTTTTGTGAACCTATTTTATTAGCTCTCCTGATGAATTGGCGTAGGTGCTGGAGGCTATTCTTACTTGTTTGAGCCATTTTGGTGGGCTGGCATGACGAGCAGTAAGTTTATTATATTTCTTTTTCTAGTGGGTTACCTATTACTCTAGTTTGGCTACAATGCTATGCATGATATGGACCACTTTTGCTAATGTTTCTCGGTTCGTTGAGTTCCAGAATTTTGAAGGGCATTTATTCATATTGTTATTATTTGAGTTTTGCCATATTAATATTTGTCACAAAAAAATGTCTGAGTATGATTTCAATACTGTAGAACTTAATGTGTTGTCTTCTGTGTCCTTTAGGACATGTATATGCCACGGAGACGTAGCAATGTTTAAGAAGGTTGCTTTAGTATGCCTTTGGTGTGTTTAATGCCTTTCTTTTAAACAACCAATCCCAAGCCCAGGCCCGAATAAGGAAAAGGGTTGCATCATGTAGTTGACTACCAACATGAAATGAACAGCTACAGAAATCCTAAGAATAAACCTGAAGTCTAGAGCACTGATTTTAATTGACATGCATTACTTTTTGTTCCACTTGGTTAAGATGTTAAAGATTATTTTGAATCTTCTTTCTGCGACTTATATCTTCATATAGAGCTCTCAATTTGCTTATATCTTGGTGCTTTTTTTTTTTAATATACTAACTCTCACATCTTGTACATCAGAAGATCCCTGTACTCTTTCATACCCCATTCAGAGTGCTAGTTGCTTGAAATATGACAACAATTCTTCCATAAGTGAAATAGTAATCACACCTTACAATTTCTATTATATAACACCCTACAAGTGATTCCTCAGCCCCAGAATCTATTCACTGTTCTTCAACTTCATATTCTCTTGTATTTTCCAATTGTCTCACTCTACCTGCTACCTGCAACTAAAGAAACTATGGAAAAGAAGAGGGGGGGGGGGGGTTGAGCTTATAACCCTGTCCATAAGAACCTATCATAGGACGAGTAGCAATAATCAAGGCTGCAATAAACTTCAATATGACCAATCAAGTGAATCAATGAATGTCCAGGAATCTGGAAACAGGCAAGGAATGGCTTGAATAACATGAACACTAACTAATCTTGTGCATGATTCAAGGAGCATAAATCCTACCAGCACAGCTCAAGCAAAGAAACATGACCAACAAATCATGGTCAACAACAATTCAAGAATAACAAGTCAAAGATTCAAGAACAAGAACAGCTCAAG
>CAUOFW020007583.1:0-20457 GCA_963454935.2 Ilex paraguariensis
ACTGTAATTTGTTCACGACTATGGGATTTGTCAAATTTTACTGTATGACTCCAGTCTCATGAATGAGGGATATCTTGGCAACCCATCTTCTATGAGGACACATGACTCTCAAAATTGCAACTGCCCCCTTTCGCATTTGGATTGAATACCCTCTTGTGGGATAATTTAGAAGTTGGATCCCAACCGTGCATTACATCCACTTGTTCATTATTACTGTTCTCGTAATATGTTTAGAGACCTGGTTGGCAGTTGGCACATATTTTGTGCTGCTTTCTCCATCTAGTGGTTGGAATGTTTGGAAGTTGCAATTTTGTTTTTTGTCATTGGATCAGTTTTATTTACTGTTTATGATTTGCAGGCATCAAGCCTACCTGCATCCATTTTGGACCGTCAACAGAAACTGCAGTTCAGCCTTGGCTGCCGTGTGATTTTGCCTCCAGAGAGTTTCCTCTCGCTCAGGCTTCCATTTGTTTATGGTGTCCAACTAGAAGATGGAAATCTGCACCCTCTTAAACCTTTTCAACAGCAACCAGAACTAACTGCCTGGATTACCCAAGGCTCAACATTGCAGGTCTTGTCCAAGGGAAGCAATGCTGTTGAGGAATCACTTACATAGTACTGAACCTATGAGTCGAGGCAGTGGTGATTTACTTCTATCGAGAGTTTGCAGAGGAAATTTTCTTTGGACATTTCTGCCCAGCCTCAGGTGAGAATAATGTTTGACGCATACTTAATTCTTTAAAGGATAAATTTCACGAATGCCCCCTGGAAAATAGCCTAATTGCAGGGACACCCCCTATAGTTTCTGAAATATTACTATCACCCCATGTCAGATTTTGTCTTTAACGAAATAGACGGAAATTCTACTTTACATAATTACCGTTAACAGAAAACCCTTTTTACTCATTTACCCTTAACAGAACATTAAATTTAATTAAAATTGATTTTCAATTTCATCAGTTTCATCAAATTTATCAATTTCATAGTTAATTTTATCAATTGACTTTTACTTTCATTAATTCAGATATTAATTTCATCACATTACCACTAATTTCATCAATTTAACATCAAATTAATATATAATTTTATCAAATTCGTATTAAATTTCATCAAATTAATATTTTAAAATTTAATTTCGTCAAATTAACATTCAATTTATTTAATTTAGAATTTAGTTTCATCAAATTGACATTTAGTTTCATTAATTCAAATATTAATTTCATCACACTAACCCTAATTTCATCAATTTAATACCAAATTAATATTTAATTTCATTGAATTCATATTGAACTTCATCAAATTAACATTTTAAGATTGATTTTTTTCAAAATAGCATTCAATTTATTTAATATAGAATTTAGTTTCATCAAATTGAACTCATCAAATTGATATTTAATTTCATTAATTCAAATATTAATTTCATCACATTAACATTTTAAAATTTAATTTCGTCAAATTAAAGTCAAATTAATATTCAATTTATTTAATTTAGAATTTAGTTTCATCAATTGAATTTCAATTTATCAAATTAAAATTCAATTTAATCCAATTAACACCTATTTTATCAAATTTAATACCAATTAGCATTCAATTTCATGACACACCTATTTTGTTAGATGTTAACAATCAACTTCATGTTATTAATGAAATAGAATATCAAATTGCTATTAATTTGGCGAAATTAAAGGTTGATTTGAGGAAAATTGAATATTTATTTGATGAAATTTGAGGTCAATTTTGTGTTAATTTGATAAAATTGAATGACGATTGGTTGGATGTAGATTCGCTAACATCATCACTTTTTTGGCCTTGTCAGTAGTATCATATCATTGACAGTAGGGGTAGTAATTGAAACAGACATATGAATTATAGGGGCGGAACAGTGATATTTGAAAAACCATAGGGGTGTCCCTGTAATTAGGTTATTTTCTAAGGGTGTTTGTGAAAGTTACCCTTCTTTAAATCTTTGTTGTTCTTCATTTAATTGACAGTCTCTGCTCTAGCATATCTTTTTTTTTTTTTTAACTCTTGTTATGTATATCTGTTCCGCCTCTTTTGCAAACACTGTTTGCAGTAGATATTGGCTGATTTTTCAGTTTAAATAGATTCCCTTGGAAACAATCAGAAAAATGAAAAAAAAATAGTTTTCTTGTGTAGCACCGAGCACTGCAACTTTTTGGACAACATTCTGGAGATAAATACTGAAGTCAGTATTTCATAACCTTGAGATACTTATTTTTATAAAGTATAATCATATTAAGTCAAATGCGCTAAAGGGGAAAGTGGAGATGGTGTTGGCATGTTATGTCTTTTGTGAGTGAAATTAGCCAAACTGTATGATGTCGTTGTAAGCCAATGACGATTAAGGGAATTATGAAACACTATGTTAAAAAATTAGTTCTAGTTGATATGTGCATGTTAAGGATTCTGAGAAGCAAGTGAGGGCAAATAATCTGCACACTTCATGTTAAAAAATTAGTTCTAGTTGATATGTGCATGTTAAGGATTCTGAGAAGCAAGTGAGGGCAAATAATCTGCACACTTCTAGAAGGGGAACCTACGACAATTGGTGTACTAAAGTTGCAGCGGAAGGATCATTCAAAAAGGCCTTTGATAATAGTTTGGCTTTTTTAACATGTTTCTTTAAATTTTTTAAAGCATGTAACTAAAAACCAATTGGTAATTGATGGATAGGTCCACAAGGGTCATATATTGGCTGGGAGATATTATTTCATCAATGCGTGGTAAGCTCTAACACTACCCTGTACCTCTAACACAATCATGTAGGTCAGAATTCCACTTGCACGTGAATAGATAAACAAAAGAATCAGTTTGGAAATTTGGATACATGACAAGTGCACATATTCTACAAACAAAGGGGAATTTAATTACCAAATTGAGTCATGCCCAAACCCTGCCGGAGCCCATCGTTGATGCTAACATCCAACGCAAAACCAATTGGTAATAGGCAGATGGGTCCACAAGGATCATATACTAGTTTGATGGATGATATTTTTTCGATGTGGGACAAACTGGGACAAAGCCAAATCCAGTATGAAATATTTGAAGCAGTGATGACTTGAGTCAATACAAATGGACTATCAAGGTGCCCAATGGCTTCATATTCTCAAAAACCTTTTTTTTTTGCTAGATCTTGTGGGATTTCTACAAGTCAGATTCCTTTTGAACACTTGACTAATAATTTCGTGGGTGACCAATTATTCTGCTAATCTGCAAAATCCACAACATAAAATGGTACTTCCAAATATATACGAATTTTCTACATGTTTAATTCTTGTCAACTCTGCTGGGATGGTCCTTTTGCTCCAGTTTTTGGTACTCTCTTTATATGATTTGGAAGAAAAAACTAGTTGGGTTTGGTCAATCATTTGAGGCAGGTTGAATATGTTGTGGAGTATATTGTAATTCATGAGTGTCTCATGGTAGTGAGGGTTTTTGTAATTATGTTTGAGTTGCAGAGATTTAAATTGTATTGCTCTGATTCTCACATGTGTGAGCTTTTGTCTCGAGGTTCGTTTTGCCTTTTTTGTCTTTACTATCATCAGTTTCTTAAAAAGTCTTTAGAAGCCCCCTCTTAATTTATTTGTGGATTGTTCTGAGCACTTCACCACTTAATCGAAAAGCAACAAGGCGACTACTTTTGTGATTTTTTCTTTTTGCTTGGTGATGAGGATGATTTCTAAGGTGGAAACATTGACAATTAGTTGCTTGACTTGTGTATTTTCTGTTTTCACATGTTAGGATGTGGGATATTATTGGTGTCTTTTTTAATTTAAATTTTCATGCTTTTGGTTGCCATTAAGATCGAGATATTATTGGTGTTTGTTTCATTTTAAACATTTATGCTTTTGATTGCATTTGAACATTTAGTAGTAACTGAACTATAATATTTGCTTGGTTTGTATACTTTCGTCTCACTGCGATCAAGCTCTCGCTTTGCCTGTCGCCTCTTGCCTAGGCCTCAAGAGACCTAAACACTTCAATATGCTTTACGCCTTAAATAGCACTGGTCACATTAGAGTATTGTTACGTTCTACTGGGCTGAGAACTGTACATGGATGAAATTAGGCGGTGATTTAAGAAGGTTCTACATAGTAAACTCCAGATTTTAATCTAAATTGAATTAATTTCTGTTTTTACGACTTTAGGAGGATTCTGATCTCTTTCTTGGGATTTGAGGAATATGTTTATCAACTGGATGCAGGAAATGCAAAAAGCTATATAAAATCATCAAGAATTAAGGAACATAATTTGGTTACAAAAGAGACTAGATTGGATATGAAAGGGAAGCTATGAGCTAGGCTCATTCAAGGGAGTACATTATATTACATCTATTTTTTGTCTGTGTAACTAATTGCAGAGCCAACAACTGTATACTTTTGATTGAGATGGTGGGTTCCAACTTGAGGACAACCACTTTGTGAATAGTGTTGAAGGTTAGGTCTCTACCCAATCTTGCATCTCCTAGTTTCAGACCCCTATTAATGGGGAGGAAACTGGTGGTTAATTTTTTTAAAATTTTTTTGACTGTAGAATCTAACTTTGTCCATCTAAATAGTGGAAATGTGTGGGACAAGGGCTAGCAGAAGTAAAAATACGGTAACTTTGTTTTTCTTTTAATTTTGACACCAGTGGTATTTTGGGTGAGGCTTTTAATGTAGGATATCCAACATTGTACGGATCCCACGTCAAGGACTCCTAACTTTTCCGGAGTGCTTGTATGAAGGAATTTTTTATTCTTATAATTATGAATTAGTTTTAACTATCTACTCACTTTTTTTTTGTTTAACCATGATTTTGCAGTATGGATCTTGCAGTTGGTATTGCTGCTGTGAATTTGATAAATATGTCGAACGTAACGTTAACTCGTAGCAGTCTCAAAGTAAAGCTAGATGTTTGTGTTGTCTCATTTTTGTTTAATGGTTACATTTGCCCAGGATAAGGAGTTAATGGTATAAGGTTTTGGTGCATCTGGGGGTTGCTGATCTGCAGTCAAGAGTAAATGCAGAACTGGAGAATGTTCAGCTGTTGACAGGTAGTATCTTCATCACAGTAATTTTTAGATGTAAACCTGTTCCACCGGGACACATATCTCATTGAAGGTTGATGCTCATGCAGTGATCAGTTGGTCCTCTAAATGGCTGGTTCATGGATGGAGGAGAACTTCAAAGCCTCTAGGTATGCTTTCTTTATCTTTGCATGCCTGCTTCCTCAATCCATATTTTCCCATTGAACCGGAGTTATTAGCAAATGACTCAGATGATTTGGTTTTGTGATTTGTAACTGCAGCTCTCTATGATTCAGCCATCAGAGAGTTCTGGAAGTTGTGCTTTCATATTATGTAATTTAATTTTCTGGCATATACTGTAGGACTATGCAAATGTGCAATTGCTTGGGTACTCAAATTGGGTTTCTTTAACATTAAAGTAGTTTGTACACCTTAGGTAACTGACATAAGTTTGTCTCTACCAGGATAAACAATATTTTAATACTAGGTGAAAGAAAGTGTCATGATTGCATCTTACATCGGCCTAAGGTGGTTAGGAATAATTTGAATCATGTGTGATCATAAATGAGTTTTATTTGTATGGCGTCTTTTTACTTTTAATACAATTGTGTTTCCTATCATAAAAATAATTTGAATCAATGTCTTAACAGTAGGTGCATTGTGACCCCACATGAACTTTTAATGATTCCAGTTGGGTTTAAATATAGCAAATCAAAACCAGAAAGAACCAAAGGGTAAATTGGCTTTGCCGATTGAAGCAATCAAATTTGCGTGTTTCAAGATCCAGTTATGTTGATGAAGAGGGAAGAGCTTGCAGATCAACAAAAATTAATATGTGGTTGCATGCTTGACACATTAATGAATAACTAATCCAGTTGTTAAAAATGTCAAGGAAGTATCTTAAGTTGGGAATGCAGGTGAACTGTTCTTATTGATTAAGCATACCTATTAGTTTGATAGGTAGCATGCATTCATCTGTATCCAAGCTAAAACTTGAACCTGCACCCCTCCTCTTGCCTAAGTTAATGACTCATGATCAGACAAAACACTTTTCAGCTCTGCTTTGATCGGTGTACTTATTGGGGAACCATAAGAATTCTAAAGCTTTTGGGCAATCCTATGGTTTCCCACAACGCCATGCTTTCCCAATCAACGCACTACTCTAGATTCATGTTGATTGATATCTGTGGTGTCTCATGTCCAATAGACACGAGTATTGCTTTAATTTCTTCAGTGCTCTATTATTTATCTATATTGCCTATATATTTGTAGATGCTATTACACCTTTTTTTTTTTTTTCTGGAGGAAAGAAAAAGTGGAGGTATTAGGCATTGAGGGACAGAACTTGAACATGACAAAATACGCTCTTGGTGAGGAATCCTAACATCACCTAGAAGTGGAATGTACTGAACGATAAGATCTGTTGCAATTTGAAGGGACTTTTGTTTCAGAGGCAATGAAGCTAGAGGATCAGCAAATGAAAAAACATGAGAGAATGCAGATGCTGCTAGTAGTGCAGCCACTGGACGTTTCTGGACAAGAAAGAGCGACCAGGGTGATGTTTCCAGCTGATCATGAGCAGGCTGACATGTCATTGGTCGATCGACCTGGTAAAAAATGGTTGACTAAACTTGCTTTGAGAATGTTTCAGCCATATACTTACATCCAGTACCTTTGGCGTGCTTTATTACTCACAGCTTAGCTTATGATAAAATGCTAATCCCTCTATCTGGCATACAGAACTTTTTAATATATGTCTACATAAATGGTTTGTAAAGATAGTGGATGTTGGTTAATGTGTGGGTTAATGGCCTTTTCCTACTAATATGAGTATCATTTTTTGATGTTTACTTTGACATTGTAACATCCATTAGGCGATTCCTCTTTTTTCGGTCAGATGCTATTACAGGGGAGGGGAATAATGAGGTTCAAACCTACGACCTTAAGTTCTAACAACAGGGATGGTGGTCATTAGGCCAACTGCTAATTTCCGTTAGCCTATTCCCAAGTTTTGGAGAATGTCTTCATAGCTGAAGATGATAAGTGTGGCAATGTAGCATTAAGTTGGTGAGTAGCTGGGGTTGAACTGCCCTTGTTTGACAGGTTATGGTACTGCAGAAGCAGGCATTTAATGACTTGGAATTGGATTTATGACTCAAGATAAGCCTGACAGGGAAGATGGAGTTTGGATATTGTTGTATTATTATTATTTTATTTCTTGTTATAGTTGTGGAAACAGGACCATATTGTTCCATAAATTGATAGAAATGTATGGTTGCATACGTTGTTAGAGAGAGGAAATAGTTAGTTGGCCTAGTAGCAAGTATGGGATTACTAACCCCACGGGTGGCCCAGCGGGTAAAGTTAACTATGGGGCGCGTTGTATATGCAGATGTTTTGAATTTGACACTGGTTAATGTATCTTGAATTAATCAATATTTATGGCTTGCAGGTAATTCAGGTTTATTCAGAAGGATGAGTCCAAAAAGCCCTGCCTCGGAAGAGTTCCAGGTCAAGAAAAAAAAGGGTATTCCAATTCTTTTGGTATACTTAAAAATCAACAGATCAATTAAAGTTTTTAGAATTGATATTCCGAGTGAATCAACATGTATAGAGTAGAACTTTGAACTAATATTTGTGCACAAATCAACAACTCGATTTTATTTTATTTTTTAATCCCTTCTTGTTCCTTATAGATATACCTATATATGTACACGCTTCCCTATGCTTGTGCCAAACTTGCTTTGTTTAATGACGGATATAATAAAATTTTATGTTGAAAAATTTATTTTTCGATATGCCACGATTTTTTTTATTATAAACAATAATAGTAAACATATCGTTTTATATACTTGAATCATAATAATAAATTCAGACAAAAAAAAATCATAATAATATAAAGGAAAAATTTCAGCCACACTTTTTTTAATTTATCATATTTTTAAGGATGCCCCTATATTATTCAAAATATTATTGACACTCTTTTTAGTTTATATTTAAATATTATTGACACTACTTGTTATTAAACCACCGTTTTAAACAAGAAAAATTCGTCTAAAATATAAAAAAATTGTCCCTGTATAAATTCTAAACAATCTTTTTATATAAATTTTGATTAAAATTTGATTCGAGTTGATTAAATTTTTTTTTTTTTTAACGCATTAAAATTCGAACCGTTTTGAGCTCTACTTAAACTATTAGCGCAGATTAAAATCTATATTTTTCCTTTATTAAATTTCATGCCAATTAAAGTGCAAGTTGATTAAAATTTGAATTAGCTCAAATTTTAATACTTAAAATAATATAATTTTTAATCGACTAGAATTTTAATAGCTAAAAAATGAATTTTAATTAGCTTGAATCGTATTTTAATATGTAAAATAATTTAGAAAATAGAGGATGTCTCATTAAAGATATATCTATCTAGAAGGACCGTAGATGAAAGTTTTACTAAAATATATCATATATAATTTAGTAAAATTGTATTCTAATTAATATTTTTAATCTGACAGATGGTGTCGGTGAAAATTCATAAAATAGAGGAGAATGTGACTAAAATTTTTCCTAATATGAAAAACAGAATACCTAATATCATAGAGATGTAACGTAAAACATGCAAATGTGTGTATGTGTGTGTGTCAAAAATGGACTGCGTTTGTGAAGCCTGTGGTGGCTCCACCACCGGTCCTTGTAGAGCTGTCACCGATAAGAGAGCCAGCCTGGTGGCATTACCAGAGGGGATAGCCCTATCATTTTGTGGGATAAGAGAAGAGGGAGGGAGGCCCATGCCTATATCATTCTTTTCGGTGAGAGAAACATTCATTGATCACCACCACTCCAAAAGAATGAATCACATGACATTTTTTAATGCCTTTTTTGAGAAAGACATGGAAACAAGGTTCAAGTTGTTATTCATTTCTAAATTTTTTTTCATCGACTCAATTAAGGTATTAGTGATTTTTCCTATTCGATAACAAAGATCGCATCTTTTTTTTCACTTCGTTTAAATAAGAGTTGTACTTGTTCAAAATTGTTATGTTTTCGACAATTTGAATTGATCTCAATTTTTTTTTTCAATCGTCGATCACATTGATTTGTAACATAACATTTTTAAAATGAGGGTTGATATAATTGGATCATGTCTTTTATTATTATACCAAAATTATACAAGGTGAAGAAAAAAAAAGGAAATAAAAAATAATATATGAACATGAAACATCTAAGCATGTTCAATACATAATAATGAACTTATTTTATATTCTTTTCTTGCCCACAGGATAAGAATGAATATATTCACTTTATAGAGGACTCGAGCCATTTGTTTTTCTATTCCTTCGAGTGGATAATGTTCCTATTTTCCTTTCTTTCTTTTTTTTTTTTTGGCTTGTTGTTTTGGGTCAGTGAGAAACTTCGCATTTTTCAGTGAGGTTTAGTCATAGAGGCAAATCAATTTGCACTTGATAGCATAGAAAGGAATCTTAAGGTGTACTTTAAGTGGTAATAAGGGTTAGTTGTAAATTTAGATGTCATAGTTTAGAACATTGACAATTTCATGGAATCAAGTTATAAGAGATTTATCTGTCATGAATACCTTAACTTCGATGTGGATGATCTGTATTTGACCAGACCGGAAAGATAATTAATTAAGACGTGTATAAACTAGCTCGAACACCTTTAACCGTTGAACTCAAAAAAAAAAGATAATGTAGAAAGGTAAAATAGGATTCCATTTTTCTATTAGGATGTTTGACTCAAGTGGGAGGGAGGAGATACATTGGATCTTTTTAAATACTTGGGGGTTAGTTGAAACAGAACCAAAAATCAAAAACTTAATTGAAATTAGGTGAAAAGGTTAAAGGACAAATGTACTTTTTTGCTCTTTATGTAGCCTTAAATATCCCTAGGCCCTACCAACCCAATCAAGTGAAAACACACCCATTTTGTCGTAAGGAGTTTCTCAAGGAAATGGATGGAAGGGACACATTCAAATTTCTAAATAGTTGAAGGACTTAATTCAGGAAAAAATAAAAATTATGTGCTTAATTAAAATTGAGTATAAAGATCTAGGGGCTAAATATGATTTATATCCTTGAGGAAAATATATCAAATTACCAATTATTGCAAGTTTGAATTTTGAATGCTTTTCTCACATGTCTTTGCAAAAAAGTGTAAAATCAAACAGCAAGCAAATGGTTTTGGTGGCAACCACTTTTTATTTTGTCGTTTTGATGAAATATGCTCCTAAATAATGCAATGAAAGCTCAAAATAAAAAAGAAACAATGCAAGGAGAGAGAGAGAAAGAAGTTATTTCAATGCTGATCTCATTTGGATAGGAAGAGATATTGATAAATTATTCCAAGGATGTTTACTACTCAACTGGTAGATTAGGTGAGCCAGCTATGATCGCTAAACTTGTCAAACCACCAACATATACAAAATTGAATAATAGGTTTCTATATAGTTAAGGAAAATGGATTTTAGAAGTAGGATATGAAAGTTTATTTATTTATTGTTTTTAATGTTATATTTTTTCAATTTTAAGGGATGGGAATAAAAGAGAGCGCGGAGAGACCACCCCAATAGACCCTTATTGGTGGGATCATGATGACTCTCGTTACTCTTCTCTGAAAGGAATTTAGTTAAGTTAATATAACGGTCAACTACTGAGTCCCAATGTAAATTCTAAAACTCGAATCTCCAATTTTAAAATGAGTACGAAAGTTTATTTATATACAATGGATAACACCTATAATCTATGGACGACTAGTGGAGTTCATAAAAAAAAAAAAGGTCTATTACAAAGTTGTCCATTCTCTCTATATCTCTACTTGTTGGGTGGTTGCAAATAATAGTGTGGCAAATATCATCAAATTTTTTAAAGGCTCGATCATGAGGAGAAAGTCAACAACTCAAGCTAAAGCTAAACAATCGACCCTAACAAGAAAAAGAGAGCCTTGGGAGCCCTTATGCGGCTAATAGAAGAGTTCTTATTATTAGAGAGAGAGAGAGAATTTATTTCAACGATGGTAGGTTTCTTGCCACACTGAATGTTGCAGTGGTAGTAGGTTGTTGCCACTTAGTGAACTGCCTCATCAGAGGATCTGCCCAATAAACCCATTGTTTCTAAATTCTAAAGTTTTTAGGGTTAACCCCAAGGAACAACTCAAGTAATAAAGAAACGATTTGCAAATTTAGACGTCCTTAGTTTAAATTTAAACAACTCCTTAGGGTTAGGCCTTGAGAGATTTATTTCTTATGAATACTTTAGTCCTGACGTAGATAATCTACCTTTGACCAGACTAAAGAAAGAATTAGTCAAAACGCGCTTAAGTTAGTCCGAACACTACTAGCCGTTGAACCAAAAAAAAAAAAAGTTTTTAGGGTTAGAATATGGTACTGTAACAAAACATACAATTTTTTGTAGATTAAGTTATGATCGATTCTAAAATTTTAGGATACATCCAACATATCCTTAATATGTATAAACTGATTTAGGATTGGTTTTAAAATGTTGGATTCTATCCCAAACATCTATCTGTAAATACTCATACCCTGATCATTTAATGTTTGAGACCGATTTTAAATTAACACGTTCAAATTATACCCCTATTAAATACTTGTCGCCTTTTGGTATAAAATAGAATAGGTAGAAAACGACTCAAACCAAACTTGATAATTATTCCTATTCGAAATTTGTGTAGCACCTTCAATAATTTTTTCTCATATGAAAACCGACTAATACTTTTTTCATAAAACAACTAAGGCATCACATGTCATAATAATTTGGAAAGGAACTATTCATAGGTGGGGTTCAAGATGTTGTCTCCAAATGGAATCTTTCTCAACAATAACGTGTGTGCGCTACATTTTGAAAGTGTTTGTCATCTGGCTCCTTAAAGCAAAAGTTTACCAAATTGATTGTAAATATAAAGAGTACAAACTAATTTTGAAAAATTAAAGGAGGCTATTTGAGAACTGTTTGGTTTGTATATCAGAAACTGTTTTTCTGTTTTCGAAAATAGTTTTTGGAAGAAAAGTTGTTTGGTCAGTTTTTTTTTGTTTTTGCTTTTAAAAAATTGAGAATAAAAATTGGGTAGATTTAGAAACTAAGTTATGATTGTTTTATGTGTTTTTTGAAATAACATTTTTCAGACTTTAGAAAACACTGCCACCACTACCACCACCACCAACACTATCATATTCACCACCATCACATTTTTGTTTTTATTATTTTTTGGGTTACTGTCCAAATAAGATTTATTATTTTTTCTTCCGTAAAATTATTTTTTGAATCATATACCAAACAAGTTTTGCAACAAAAAAAACATAAAAAACACAATTTTTTAAAACTCTTCCCAAAAATAATTTTCGAATACTATTTTTTGAGACGCAAACTAAATAGAGCCAAATTTTGGTCATTTTACCATGAGGTCCTTCACTGATAATGTAATTCATTGAATAAAAAGTTGTACCCGTGTGCACAAGGTTTGACCTAAAATATGATTTCGATATGGAAATGTCATGCAAAATTATTTATTTTGAAGAGATTAATTTTCAAACTAGACTTGCAATGTATTGCGTTGCAGATAATTATCATTATATATCTTTAAAAAATAAAACAAATTAAGTATATTGAAAGATTACCCAATATAGAAGTAGAACCGGGGGTTTACAATACCTAAGTAAGTTTGGTATATTTAAAACAAAAATTAGTTCACGCATAAAGCTCGTACCACCACGGATTTAAAAATGCTTATATGCATGCAGTCTTACCTTACAATTTAGAGAGATAATTTTTGCGGTGTAAAAATTTGATGCTCCTATCATAATAAAATAATCTTATTATCATAGGAACAATGCTACAGATTTGAGATCTCAAATCAATCTAGATTATTATATCAGTGAGTTCCGTTAATAAAAATTAACAGGACCCACTCATCTAACAATCCCGACTCATTTTCGATACCATTTGGGATCCAAAGTATCTTCTCGAGTAAAAACCAAAATTGTGGCAGGGAGCTGGGTTTGAAATCACGAAAAAGTTCCATGAATGGTTACTGTTATATTTACTCGCCTGATCGAATGGTTACTGTAAAGTTTGACTTTTGGGGCTTTTTGTGATTATAATTAAAAGTAAGCTTTATTAGTTTTTTTAACATGGGTTGGTTGCTCAATCATGTAGGATAATAATATATATCAAGGAAGTAGGTTATCTAAACTCAATCATTATCTCCAGTTTTGGATTTAAATTTTGCCCCAATTATTATAATATTTTGTACTTGGGCGGGCCCATACCTAAACTAAAATTGTTGCTTGTCACTGTAAGGATAAACGTATCCATAAGAGGGAATAAACCATCAATACCTCTGCCGTCGCCACCAATATCAGAAGGGTATTTTGGACAAATTGACCTTAATCTCACCTCTGAATCCTGAGTAAACTGGTGCATGGGATGGATATAGAATTAATACGAGTAAGACTGTCCATATAGAATTAATATGGATAAGACTGTCCCTATGTTGTGTTTATCTCCTGTGATGGATGGATTACACAGGATTGAATGTGGTTATCCTTTTTTTTTTTTAATACCACCACTACACAACATAACATATAATTATTGTTGAATTTATTCTAATTATACAAATATCTTAAACATTATTGTGCATGTTATATAGTATGAATAACAATAATATATATAAATATATATATATATATATATATAATGTCGTGGGCATAATTTTTGTGTATTATTTTTTTTATACCACCTGATTTGGTATAATTATAATCATTGAATATTTAATACTCGGTAAAACCTGCTAATTTAATGGGATATATTGAAGTGATCTACACAGATAGTGTAGAAAGGGGTGTGTAGTATTATTATAAATATATCTATAATATATAGTATGACTGCTTTCAATTAAGTTTATTTGACGATTTCAAATAAATTTATTCGACGGTTATCAAAATTTATTTCACAAGTATTCATATTGTATCGTATTGTCAAACACGAATAATTCCTTATATATATAATAAAATAACTTACAATTCAAATTTCAAAAATAAACAAAATGACTTTTACTATTTGTGGTTGAGATCGCTTTAAATTTTATTTTAAAGTTAATCTAATGGTTAATATTAACACTCTAAATTTAATAGGAAAAAAAGTCCATGCGGGTGTGTTTGGAGTGACTTTTTAAAAGTATTTCTATAAATTACATTTCATAAATACTTTAAAATAAAAATAGTATTTAAAACCGCCTCACTGCCACCCTTACCACCACCACCACATTCACCACTGTCACCGCCACTACCATCACCACGGTTATTACTACCCAATACAATCATCATTGTCTTGTATCACACTATTGCCGCCTATCACCCTTCACTTCCACTATAAATCGATATTTAAATTTTTTTATTTCTTCTTTATATTTGTGATTTGATTTTAAATATAAATATAAATATATTTATTATTTATTATTTATTATTCTGTGCCTTTAAGCACAGACAATAACTATTATTAACCCTCGTAGAGAAATCTTATGGTGTTGAAATCTTTTAGCTTCTACTATATATATAATATATATATATATATATATATATATCTTTTAGCTTCTATCAGGGTTAATAGTGCATGAAGAATATTATGTTATGGTGGCGTAAAAGAAGTTGCTGATAGAAAGAAATCTGGGTCTAGACCATTCCACTACTGATTGTATTGAATTGAATCTCCAAGACCAATAAAAGTTAAAAGAAAAGGTGACAAACTCATTCTTTGCAGTCACATTCATATGACGTGGCCCTTATCTGTAGATACACGTGTCACCCTTATAACATTTCGGAGGTGAATGCTTAGTTGTCAGTACAGGTATGGGATGGTCACCCAGCCACAAATGAAGTCGTATAATATTTCCATCCTGTTCTTTTGAACTTTTTTTTTTTTTTTTGTCCTCTTGAACCCCGGGCTAGCGAAACAGAGGTTAATTCAAAAAGTAAAATAAAAAAATCAAATTTTAAAAAACCCTTGAAATTATTTAAAGTGTTCGAGAAAAAATTAATTTTTTTTAAATAAAATCCTTTTTTTTCTTTTGGTACTAATAAAAATTGTTTTTTCTGAATAAGTCCAAGTCCAGATAAGATTTCTTTTTCCCTGACTATTCCAGAAGCTGATGTTTTCGATTAGCTTTCACACAGACAAAATATTATTTAATGGGGAGTTGATTAACGTTATAAATCATAATAGAATCATTTACTAAAGGGGGTGAAGATGAGAACTTTAATCTAATGGAATCAACTGTATTCTTTAAAATCTTATGTCCTTGAAAGGAGGTCCAAACAAAAGTATAGGTTATTAAAAGGTGGATTATGATAAGCTACTCAATGCTTTTGTATTAATCTAATCCAACGTTTGGTATAGTATGGCATTAATATATTGATTAAAATTTAAATTTTGGTACTAATTTTGATGTTCGATATTACCCCTTGGCAATACCAGCTGACCGGATACCGGCTATAATAATTTCCCAACAACCCACCGCTCTCAATATAATGTTGTCATCCATGCTCGGACATCTTGCCACAAACCTCACAGCCTAAAGAGTGTGAGACTGAGACTTCCCCTCTTTCTCCTATCTTGATCCTCAAACCCTATCGATTTCATTCCTCCAAACCCAACAATGCCTTTTGTGTATGAGAGAATAGCGATCGGCAACCACCACGAGCTCCGCCAATCCGGCAGTCTCAAGGCGGCGTTGGCCGAGTTCATAAGCACCCTTATATTTGTCTTCGCCGGCGAAGGCTCCGGCATGGCATTCAACAAGATCACGGGAAACGGTGCCACCACCCCAGCCGGACTTGTTGCCGCCGCGTTGGCTCATGCGTTCGGGTTGTTTGTGGCGGTGGCCATCTCAGCTAACATCTCCGGCGGCCATGTCAACCCTGCAGTCACTTTTGGGTTGTTCCTTGGTGGTAACATAACCCTTTTCCGTGGCATTTTGTACATAATTGCTCAGCTGCTTGGATCCACCATCGCTTGCTTGCTCCTCCTGTTCGCCACCGGTGGCTTAGTAAGCACAACTGATCAAACATGAAAGTTGGCTTTTATAGTTAGTTTGACCATAAATTTTTATCTATTTTTTTTAACCAAAAAGTGGACAAATAAATGAATAAAAATGGGATCTAGTAAGATAGTTTCCTTATAACCATTAAGTTAACACTTGATCAATTTAAATAAATTAAATCTCAATAACATTGTTTAAAGCGATAGTATTATTCTTTTGTATCAACTATCAAGAAGGACATTGAGAAGAAAGTTTCATATACCGGAGGAGGGGATCTTAATTTCTCTATTTTGGTACCATTTTTTTTTTTTTTTTTTTTTGGGGTTGTCTTGCATTATTATTATTATTTTTTTTATATTGGGAAGAGAGTAACAATTAATAAACTGTTCCTGTTGTGGCAGGTCAAAAATATTTACATTAATTTATTTTTTGGTTCAGTCAACATCAGTCATCTATCACTTTGCACTATCAGATGCGACAATTATAGGGAGATTAGTGGAGGAATGATAGCGTGTTAGAATTAGAAAATAGTAAGAAATTATAGTTACTTTTCAAAAAGTTGAAGTAACAAAAGTTACACTTGCTTTTGCTTCCGACAAGAAAGACTTCAATAATTCTCCTTCCAAAATATGGTGACAATTTTGGGATTAATTTATATTAATTTTTTGGGTAAATATCATGGATACCTCCAACTGTGGCCCCATTGCCCCATTTTAAAATGTCACCTTATCTTTCATTTGTTTAAATTTTTTTCAATGACAATGACACCCATCCTTGCACCTTTCTTTTGGTTCAATTGAAGCACGTCTCGATTATTTTCTATTTAATTCGGTCAAAATATCGATAATTTATGTTGGAATTAAGATGTTTTATAATATATATGAATTTCTTATGACATAGTTTCAATGGGAATATTTACATTTAAAATATATAAGTTTATAATTCGTTTATGTTACTACTTGAATTATCTTTGCTTGCGGTTTGGTATACAAAATTTTGGATACCTTAAATCATTAGGAAGACATTGGAGGCTACGATTTGCTTAAGCTAATCCTTTGCTAGTGGATTACTCGTGCAGTTTTTAATTTAGTCTTTAAACTTGAGAAAAGGAAATTTAGGGACAAATTTACAATAATCATGACTTTTGTGTTGTCCTTGTTAATATAATTTTAGTAGCCAGCAAGTAACCTTCTAACCCAGTAAAAAAAATTGGATTTTTATGCAGGAAACAGCAGGATTTGGGCTTTCTGGTGTTTCTGTGTGGAACGCATTTGTCTTCGAGATAGTCATGACGTTCGGACTGGTTTACACCGTTTACGCCGTAGCCGCCGATCCAAAGAAGGGTGAGGTCGGAATAATTGCACCCCTAGCTATTGGGTTCATCGTCGGAGCTAACATTCTCGTTGGTGGTGCCTTCACGGGAGCTTCAATGAACCCTGCAGTGTCATTTGGGCCTGCTTTAATAAGCTGGAACTGGGCTGACCACTGGGTCTACTGGGCTGGCCCTCTGATTGGAGGTGGGCTTGCTGGGATTGTGTATGAGCTTTTCTTCATGACCCATGAGCCCACACCAGGCCCAGAGTTCTAGGAAGTATCAATTTGGTTGTATGTTATGTGGTTTGGGAGTTTTTGTTCATTTCTTTTTTTTTTTTTCCTGTTTATGTTCTTAATTGGATTCACCACCCTGTTGCTGTTATTGATCTTTGTTTATTTGGGGAAGCACTTTCTTTGTTTTGATTGATAATCTGCTTTTCTTTTGAAGTTTAGTTGAATGAAGTACGAGATTAAATTTAAAACTCGTCTCATAAATGAGTCATAATCAGTACGAGAAATGTTTAATATATCGTAATAATAAGATGAGCATGATCTTGAATACAAGGTTGAAGTGAAGTTTAAGTTAGACCATAATGTCAGACTTGGTGCTTTCCTTTTGACAAGCAAGACTTAATGAAAAATAATAATTAATGAATAAAGTTTAAACAAAATATTTGAACTAAGTCACACTACCAAACACTCTTTACAAACAAATTGAGTTAAACCCAACAATTTGGCATTTAGCTCCGTCTATCCATTTGCACACTAACCATCTCATAATCAAGGATCAAAATTTTGTTTTGAAATAATTAAAATATCCAAAATATTTTTAATTTTAAGGAAATCAAAATAAATTAATAATAGAATCAAAATTTTAGTATTTCGAGATATTTTGTATTATTTTGAGAATTTTTTGTAATATTTCAATAATTATTTCGAAATATTTCAATGTGTTTTAATATATTTTGATCAATGTTTTAAAAAAATAATTTTTTTTTATTTTTTTATCTTTTCATTATATTTTTGAAATGAATCGAGATATTTCTAAAATACGTCGAAACGTTTCTATTTTTTAGATGACTAAAATAATACACAGAAATAAAATTTTGCTCCTTGTTGATAACCTTACAATGAAAGAACTTGAATTCCTAGCTTGAATATGGTTCAAGTAGAAACATGGATAAGTTATAAATTTAAATATTCTGAATTAAAATTTTAGTAATTTTTTTATGCCTTTTTATTTTTCATGAATATTTTAATTTTGATATAGATAATCTATTTTTTATTAAATTAAAAAAAATTAATCAAAATATACATAAACAGATGAAAACATTGAGTTGAAAAAAGAAAAAAATATCCGAAGACCCGACAACCCATAATCAAACCGTACCAAATCACAATCAGTACTGTCTGAATTATAACTTTCAAAAAAATTACAATTACTTTTGAAATCCCATAGATCATGAGTTTTTTTTTTATTTTTTTTTCCGGAGACTTTTCAGCAATGCCAAAGGCCAAAAGAGCAAAGGTAGTTGCATGTGAGAGTGAAAATTGAGGGCCCCCATTGGACGGTGTCATAATAGACAGCAGCCAGTACCCATTGGCGTTTCACGTGGAGATTGGGGTCTACAAAGATTTCCAAAGATACTTTGGTTCGGAGGAAGCAGAGCCACATGACACAACTGGCAATTCACCGCAAGTGGGCAGTCGGTTTGAATGGTCATTTTTGTTACCTATTTCCTTTGAAACAGTTCTTCCTCTGTTTTTTGTCTGTTTTGTTCTGACATTGACCATCTCCCTCCTAGATAAGAGTGTCAATTTTTGAGCCATTAATTTATTAGATACAAATAATTATAAAATTAACACAATTATTAAATATACTTAATAAATAATTTAAAATACCTAATTAATCAGTTTTCATACATTGAACATGGTCAACCAACATATTTTTTTAAATGTTTGAATTATTATGTTTAAATAGTTATATGTTATGCATGCAAAAAAAATAAATAAAATAAATAAATAAATATATATATATATATATATATATATATATGTTATGCATGCAGATTAATATTGGTCAAATAACATATTTTTTGAAGATATTTTGACGACATTTTTAAAAATATTAGTGGGTTTATTTTTATCATTGTTTGTTGAAATTTTCTTTTATACCTTGCATTTATATATAGACAGATGTTATGAACTTATTTACAAATAACACCGTGTCTTCAGATACGGACAATTACTAGTTAATATATATTTTATTATTATATTTTATATAAAATTAATACATACATAATATGTAATAAATAAATAGGATATATGCATATATTAAAGGAAATAAAAGTAAATAACATACATTTCAACACATATAATTAACTTTTCTTTTATTTTTTCTCCTACTTTTGGAGGAATATATTTTGATGAGTTGAAAAAAAATTAATTTTATCTATTAAATATGTAATTTGAAGAAATTGAATATGAATTTGATAAATTAAATATTAATTTGGTGTTAAATTGATAAAATTAGTGTTAGTGTGATGAAATTAATATTTGAATTAACGAAATTAAATGTCAATTTGATAAAATTAAAGTTCAATTTAATGTTAATTGAATAAAAATAAATTCAAAATTAAATAAATTGAATGTTAATTAAATGAAATTAATTTTTAAAATGTTAATTGATTTTGTTTTAAATTGATGAAATTAGTGTTAGTGTGATGAAATTAATATTCAAATTAGTGAATTAAATATCATTTGATGAATTGAATTCAATTTGATGAAAATAAATTATAAGGTATTGAGAAACAAGGGGATTAAAGGGTAAAGTTCATGTCGGAATTTCCCATCTATATAAGTTATAACTTGTAAAAAATTCCCAATCAATCTTAAAAGTTTTATACTTGATTTCTAAAAATTATTCAATTACAATATTTAATAATCAATCATAATCTTGAATTGTAACTTAGAATATTTTTTTGAGTTTTCACATTACAAGTTTTTATTTTTGGTATGAGACCATCGTCCTGTTCCTCTCAAGTTAATCA
>CAUOFW020007584.1:0-20453 GCA_963454935.2 Ilex paraguariensis
GATGAGGGGGGATCTGATGATGTTGATTATGACGAGGAGGAGGGTGGAGGACGACCGTGAGAGCAGTTAGAGTGTTTAGGACTTTTGATTTTTTTTTTTGATTTTTTTTTTTGAAGAGACGATATTTGGCCTTATTTTTGTACTGATACTCCTTTGAAATGAATTTTTGGAGTAAATAGCGTAAAAATTTTATTGATTTATTACTTATAAAAAGCAATATTGGGTAATAATTCCCAAAAAAGTACATTGAATATTGGGTAACGCCCTTAAAAATCAAATCAAGTCCCAACTTCTACTACTTTGATGCTCTCAATGTGTCATTGATAATACATTTTCAAGTGCTCTGCATTCCATGGATGGAGTAAGACTTTTCCCTCAGAATTCTGGATCTTGTAGGTGCCTGGTCTCACTACTTTTGTTACGCGGTAGGGACCTTCCCAATTTGGTCTCAGCTTCCCTTCGCGTGCATCCTTTGTGGCGAGGATTACTTTCTTGAGAACCAAATCCCCAGGTTGGAAGGAACGAGGCTTCACCCTCGAATTGTAGTACCTTGTCATGCGCCATTTGTACTCCGCGTTGTGGACTACAGTCATCTCCCTCGCCTCCTCCACCAAGTCGAGGTTGATGCAGAGTCCTTCCTCGTTGGTGATGGGGTCGTGGTGCTGGACCCTTAGAGAATGTACCCCTATCTCCACAGGAATGACCGCCTCAGTTCCAAAGGCGAGGGAAAAAAGGGTCTCCCCAGTAGGGGTTCATGGCGTGGTTCGATAGGCCCACAATATGCCTGGTAGCTCCTCTACCCAAAGGCTCTTTGTTTTTTCAAGCCTTGTCTTTAAGTTGCGTAGCACCGTTTTACCATGACCTCTGCTTGTCCATTTGTTTGCGAGTGTGCCGAGTTGGAGTGAGGTTGTTTTATCTGAAGGTCAGAACAGAAGGAGTTCAGCAGCTTGTTGTCAAACTGCTTAGCGTTGTCGCTGACAATGGCATGGGGAATCCCGAAGCGACAGACCAAGCTCTTCCAGATAAAATCTTTGACCTTTGCGTCTATGATTTTTGCTAAGGGTTCCGCCTCTGACCACTTGGTGAAATAGTCGACTGCCACCACCACGAACTTGCACTGCTCTTTGCTGAAGGGTAAGGGGCCTAGGATGTCGATGCCCTACTTGGAGAAAGGCCATGGACTTGAGATGGTTGTTAGCTCCTCGGGTGGTTGCCTTGGCACAGTTGCAAAGCGTTGACACTTGTTGCACTTCTTGGAGAACTCCTGGGCGTTCCTTACCATGGTAGGCCAGAAGTAGCCCTATCTGAGCGCCTTCCCTCCAGAATGGTTCTCACAGATCCCTTCGTGGATTTTTCGCAAGGCATAGTGAGCTTCTTCAGGTGAAAGGCATCGCAACAATGGCAAGGAATAGTCTTTCTTGTACAGAGTGTCCTGCAAGATGGTGAACTTGGAGGCTCTTATCCTTAGCTTCCTAGTCTTTAGGGGGTCATCTGGCAGCACACCTCCTTGGAGGTATGCCCTGATTGGGGTCATCCAGCTTGACTCAGTAGATACACAGTTAATATTTGTGGCCTCTATGTCCATCCTGTTCGGCTCGAACTGGTGACCAACTAATGCTGGTTCCCTTGATGAGACTTCCATGGATGAAGCGAGCTTTGCAAGTGCATCGGCGGCCATATTATCTTCTCTGGGGATGTGGTTTATCTGGAAGTAGTGGAACTTTGTGATCATGCTTCTTGCCATGCTAAGGTACTCTTGCATCTTGGCTCCTTTGGCTTCGAACTCACCCCTCACTTGATTAACTATCAGCTGAGAGTCATTGTAGGTGGCAAGGTGTTGAGCTTCCATTTCCACCTCTAATCTCAATCCAGAAAGGAGGGCTTCGTACTCCGCTTCATTGTTGGAAGCAATAAAGTGGAGCTTCACCGCATACCTGAGAGTGGTGCCATCTGGGCTGATCAAGATTAGGCCCGCTCCTCCTCCTTCACTGGTCGAGGAGCCATCTACGTAGAGTTTCCAAAGTAGAGGAGTGGAGGGTGGAATTTGAAATGGAACACCGGTCATCAGGTGAAGCCATCTAGGCACCAGGGACTTGAGGTGCAGCTTGGGATGCAGGAGCAGGAGGTGCAGCTTGGGATGCCTGGGCATCTAGAGGTACAACCTGGGATGCCTCTGGAGGAGAAGCTTGGGATTCTGGGCGTCTGGAGGTGCAGCCTGGGATGCCTGGGCATCAGGAAAGGCTTTTGGGCTCCTAGGGAGGAGACCTGGGTGCCTGAACTGACCTGAGCGCCTGCTTGAGGGTCTTTGCTAGGCTTCTTGGTGTCCCCGTTGGGCATCTGGGCATCCTCGTTGTTCCCCTCTTCTATTGGTGTGAGTTCGGCAACAAAATCTGCTAGGGTTTGTGCTTTGATGGCTGTCCTGGGTTGATACTGAATGTCGAACTCCCCGAGTTCCACTGCTCATTTAAGAAGTCTGCCAGATACATCCGATTTTTCCAAGACTCTTTTAAGAGGTTGGTCCGTGATGACCACTATACGGTGGCCTTGGAAGTAGTGTCACAGTCGTCTTGCCGTCGTGACAAGAGCGAGTGCCAATTTTTCTAGTGCCAAATATCTGACCTCTGCTCCCCGGTATGCCCTGCTCACGTAATAAATTGGCTTTTGCACTCAATTATTATCTCTGACGAGCACTGAGCTTACTGTTGATGGGGAAGCAGAAAGGTATAGATGGAGAGCTTCTCCTGGAGTGGCATGTGACAGGAGGGGAAGTGCTGCCAGGTAGGCTTTGAGCCTTTGAAAGGCCTCTTCTGCCTCAGGTTTTCACTCAAAGGCCTTTCGGAGAGTCCTGAAGAAAGGGAGACATTTGTCTGCAGACTTAGAGACAAACCTATTTAGTGCTGCGATTCTCCCATTGAGGCGCTGGAGCTCCTTGGTTGAGGAGGGTGACTTCATGTCGAGGATGGCCTTGATCTTGCCAAGATTCGCCTCAATTCCCCTCTGGTCGACCATAAAGCCTAAGAATTTTCTGACCCCACACCAAAGGCGCACTTCTCAGGGTTGAGCTTCATGTGATAGGATCTTAAGACATTAAAAGTTTCTTGGAGGTGATCAATGTGGTCTATTGCTGCGAGACTTTTCACCAGCATGTTATCCACGTATACCTCCATTGTTCGTCCTATCTGAGACTGGAACATCTTATTCACCAGTCGTTGGTAGGTTGTTCCTGCGTTCTTTAGCCCAAAGGGCATGACCCTATAGCAATATGTCCCCTTTGGCGTGATGAATGACGTCTTCTCTTGGTCTGGGCGGTACATGCTAATCTGGTTGTACCCAGAGTATGCATCCAGGAAAGTGAGCAACTCATGCCCTACGGTGGCGTCGATGAGGAGGTCAATTCGCGGCAATGGGTAACTATCTTTTGGGCACGCCTTGTTGAGTTCTGTGAAGTCAACGCAGAGGCGCCACTTCCCATTAGCCTTAGTGACCATTACCACGTTGGAGAGTCACTCAGGATATGCTACTTCTCTGACCGCCCCGTTATCTATTAATTTTCCAACCTCCTTGTTCATGGCTTGGGCCTTTTCAGTAGAGGCTCCCCTTAACTTTTAGCGAACAGGCTAGTAACGCGGATCAACATTGAGACGGTGTGTGGCCACTTCTGGGTCGATGCCCTCAAGGTCCTCATGTGGACCACGCAAAGACGTCTATGTTGCACTTCAAAAAATCTATTAACAAGCGAGCCAAATCCTCAGAAAGGGAAGAGCCAATGTAAATTCTTCTGTCTGGATGTTCCTCATCTAAGACCACAGGGGTGAGCTACTCGACTGGCTCTCCTCTTTCTGTAGTGGAGTCATCCCTTGGGTCAAGGATCTCAACCTGCAACGCTTCTTGGGGCTTCCTAGCCTTTACAGAGGAGACTTAGCATTCTCTGGCTGCTACCTGGTCTCCTCTGACCTCTCCGACTCCATTTGAGGTTGGGAAACGGAGAACGAGATGGTAGGTGGAGGGCACAGCTCTCAATGTGTTAAGAGCTGGCCATCCTAATATGATGTTATAGGCTGACGAGCACTCTATTACCAGGAAATTGACCATAACTGTGGAGCTTTGTGGTGCTACTCCGGCGGTGATAGGAAGTGTGATGGACCCAAGGGGATACACCTTCGCCCCTGAGAATCCAATGAGAGGTGACCTGATAGGTTGCAGCCTCTCCCTGCCCAGGTTGAGCTTGTCATAAGCCTCTGTGAATAGGATATCCGCAGAGCTATCACTATCCACTAAGATCCTGCGCACCTTAAAATTGGTCACTGTCATGGTGAGCACCAAGGGGTCATCATGGGGGTGCTGGATTCCCTCCAAGTCCTTATCTGATAAAGATATGACCTTGTCGTTATCCTGCTTCGGCATCTTAGATGGGCGCATCTCGTCAACATGCCTTGCCTTTCTGGCATGCGCCTTCATTGCAGAAAGTGATTCTCCCCCTCCTGCTAGTCCTCCTGAGATGGTGTGTATCTCCCCCACGGGCTGCTGATCTTCTTGATTATGAGGTTGTGGTGCTCGTTCCCTTCCAGCAACGTAGTGGCGCAGATGACCACGCTAAATGAGCTCCTCAATTTGCCTTTTGAGTTCGTAGCAGTCATCGGTGTCATGCCCGTTGTCGCGATGGAAGCGGCAATACTTGTTAGGATTTCTGCGATTTGGAGGAGACTTCATTTTTCCAGGCCACTTTACCGTGGGATCATCCTGGATCTGGAATAGGATGTGCCCCACTGAAGCATTGAGGGGAGTGAAGGGTTGACGGTCCCTCTGAGGAGCAGGACCTAGTCGGTCCTTGACAGGGACTCTCTCTATTCTGTCACACTTGTTGCTAGTCTCTTTCTTATCGACCCTCTCCCTTTCCTTCCTCTTTTCCCCGCTCTAGAGGACTCACCTCGCCTGGCCCTTGTGATGTCTTCCGCATTCATATATTTTTGGGCCTTGACTAGCAGCTCTGGCATACTTTTCGGTGAGCACTTCGTCACTGAGAAAAGGAAGCTTGATGAACAAAGGCCACCCAAGAAGGCGATCATCGTCACCTTGTCGTCCAGCTCATCAACTTGGAGTACCACCTCGTTAAAACAAGTGAGATAACTCTTCAGGCTCTCCTTGCGGTCCTGTTTTATACTAAGTAGGTGTGTAACAGGCCTCTGGTGGCGACGTCCTCCAATAAAATGTGGAACGAATGATCTGCTAAGCTCAGCGAAGGAGGCAATGGAGGCGAGGGAGAGCTTAGCGAACCACTGTCGGGCAGACCCCTTTAACGTGGTTGGAAATGCCCTGCACATGATTTCGTCTGGTACGTTGTGCAGCTGCATCAAAGTCTTGTAAGTGTCGAGGTGGTCTAGTGGATCCTTTGTTCCATATCAAAGGTCTCCACAGATAGCATTTTGAACTTCTGAGGGAGGGGGTAGTTTGCTACATCAGGCTTGAAAGGCGTATTCGTGCGCCTTACCAGGTGGTCTACAGTTTCGGGCCCTTGTGCCTTCATGGCGTTGAAGACATCACCTAGTTGATTTTGTACTTCCTTAATTTTTCTCGTCCTAATGATTGGGGGCTCCTCTGGAATGATTATGAAAATGACTTCCATGCTCGATGCTTTGGTTTTCGCCCTCATCCTCTTGGAGATAAGGGTC
Organism: Ilex paraguariensis; assembly: GCA_963454935.2. Taxonomy (NCBI): domain Eukaryota; kingdom Viridiplantae; phylum Streptophyta; class Magnoliopsida; order Aquifoliales; family Aquifoliaceae; genus Ilex; species Ilex paraguariensis. The sequence goes on from CAUOFW020007584.1 coordinate 5,670, forward strand.
CTCTCCATGGGGAGCAAGAGGAGGGGGAGGTGAAACTCCCTCATGTTGGGCTCCCTCAAATGGGGCGCCCAAGGGGGCGCCTAGGCATGGTGCTCCTTGGTGTCCAGGGCATGGAGCTCCTTGGGGTCCTCCATGTTGTGCACCTCCAAGTTGTGCTCCTCCTTGGGGTCTTCCATGTTGTGCACCTCCAAGTTGTGTTCTCCCTTGGGGTCCTCCATGTTGTGCACCTCCAAGTTGTGCTCCTCCTTAGGGTCCTCCATGTTGTGCACCTCCAAGTTGTGCTCCTCCTTAGGGTCCTCCATGTTGTGCACCTCCAAGTTGTGCTCCTCCTTGTCCAACAAGCATAAGTTGCAGTAACTATTGGTTTTGGGCCACCAGCTACTGCATGGTTTCCAACATTTGTTGGGGATTCGGAGCTGGAGCATTCAGGACAGAGTTGGTAGGTGGAGGAGTAACCTCCTCCTCTCGTGGAGGATTTTCTTCAGGTTGGTTCATGGATCGGGTAATGATCGTCATTAGTTCAGTGGATGTAATGTTCAGGAGTGAGAATTTTGTCAGTTCCCACAGACGGCGCCAAACTGATGATGCACAAAAATGGTTTTGCACACCACCTGTCAAGTATAAGTAATAAATGCAGTTAAAGTAATGAGAAAATTAGAAAAAATAAGATTTATAGTGGTTCGGTCAACTCGACCTACGTCCACTCTTGAATGACTCTGGTTGCCAGGTATTTTATTAATTTAAGGGTATGGAGAACATAGAATACAAGCTTTGAGGGAGAATGGAGAATCAAGGAATGTGTGATGTCAGGCAATCAGTCTCATGCCCCCCAAGTGTTGATGGGGCGTGCAATTTATAGTAGTCCCTAACAGATTGGGGCTACTTTACAGCAACTAAAAGATTATTTTGGTGGAACTCACGATTTCTTCTCAACGGGAGAGGAGGTTGGGGAGCTGTCCATGAGATGCGGTCAAAGATGACGTGAGAGTGGACCGTTTCCTTCGGTGGTGCAGATAGAACTTCTTGTGCTCTCCCCCTTGATGACGTGGCTAAGCAAAGAGTCTAACTGGTCTTGGACTATATTGGGCTTGGTAGATTTTTCATGAGGTTGGGCTCCTCAATTGGGGTTGGACTTCTCACATAAATTAGACTATTTGGGCTTGACCCATCAAGTTATACAAGATAACACGTTATAGTGACAATAAGCACTCTTGGGTTAATGAGCATGCACATCATAACTATGAAAGTCAGTAATTCTATTACACTTGGGGTATGTTTGTTTCAAGTATTATATAAGCCTGGTATTGAAAATGTATTCTTTACATTTTCAATACTAATGGATATTAGTACCAGTAATAAAAATTATTTCAATCTCCTCACATATTTGTTTATTCAATAGGTACTATAATGGGTCCTATAAATAACCATTTATTTTATCACATCTTATATAACTATACGTTTAAACATAATACAAGGAAAAAAATTTAAAAAAAAAAAACCGATAGCACCGTACGCTTAAACATTATACAAGAAAACAAATCAAAATAATTTTAAAAAAAAAAACTTGAAAAAAATTTGTTAACATTGTACGCTTAAACATCATACAAGGAAAAAATTTAAAAATAATTTTAAAAAAAAAATCGGTGACACCATACGCTTAAACATAATAAAAGAAAAAAAAATTAATAAAAAAAAAACCGTTAACACCGCACGCTTAAACATAGTACAAGAAAAAAATTTCAAAAAAATTTAAAAAAAAAATTAAAAAAAAAACCGGTGACATCGTGCACTTAAACATAATATAATAAAAAAATTCAAAATAAATTTTGTATATGTAAACTCTTCACATAAGAGGGCATTTGTGTCATTTTATTATTTTATATCGTTTTTTTATTTGTACCGAGAAGATAATATTACCTAATAGGTGGTATTCATTAATACCATGTAAAAGGCATTAAGGACACTGTTTAAACCAGGTCGGTATTACGACCTGAAAAATAATACTGACGGTAAAATGCTAAATAAACAAGATATAAGGTGAATCCTACGTACTATTTCCCTAATTCCACCTTCTTGCATCACTCTTATCCCGACACAAACTAGCCCTTGATTCCTTAAAAGTTCCAATTGTTTTTGTGCACTTCAACGAAATTGATCATTGAATTGGTATGTTGATGCAGGAGCAAATGATTGATCTTTAAGCTCAGTCCGAAGGGGAGGATAAAACCCCAAAAAGTGAGGAGGTAATTTACTCACAAAGTTTTAGGACACATTTCAGGGTACATACGTGGTTGTGGTCTTGGTCCGAAAGCCAAGCTCATTCGCATCTTAGCAGCACCACAACGAACAACAGTTGGTAAATTGCTTACATTACTCTTTTTTTTGAATTAGAATGCTATTTTGGACCATAACGAAATGAGTTGGCATGATTTATTCAATAACAATATCTCTTTTCTTAGATTGTAAAAGCATGTCAGGAGAGATGCATTCAAAAATTCTGGCAACTAATCCTTAGTACTATTGTTTGATTTGACATGCAATAAGATAATTTTTGAAATTTTCATTCATTTTGATTTGTATTAGGGTGTTATCTTTACTGTCCAAAGATACCAAATGTCCATGTTGCATCGCATTATCTGGTGTACATCTTATGGCAACTTCATTTCCATTCTAATATGATAACTGAGTTTGAATATATATATATATATATATATATATATATATATATATATATATATATATATATATATATATATATATATATCTCATTTTTTGAATATCATTTCCATTCTCATTATCTGGTGTGTATATATTTCATTCTTTTAGTTGTTCTTGTCTAATGTGATCTTAAGTTAAATGGTTGAAATAATGATGGTTGTGCTTCATGTCTAACAGATACTTACAACTATGACTTGCCATTGAGACTAAGGGATAATGCAAATAGTGTTGGATGGAGCAAGCTAGTAGCACTGTAGTGGCTTTATGTGCGTATAAGATCCTGCACAATATAAAAAACGAGAACAGATCTCTCCCTTGGTGAACTCGAGTGAGCCGGTTGAGTGACCAAACACGCTGCTTGGGACAGCCTTCAAGGTATGGTGGTAACCTGGAACGGCAACGGGAGACCCTGGGAAAGGAAGAACGATCCTGTAAGGCTGAAAGAGGTTCCTGGAACAAAGAAGAACAAATTAGAAGGGCGTCGGAGTGTTTTTCGGCGTGTCCCCTCCGACGATCTAGTCAATCTTTGAGAGAGAGAGAGGAAGGAGAAAACACTGAGTGTGTATTGTAGTAAAGAGTTTGTTGTTGCATACCCGTCTTGCCTTTTGCAAGGAGTATTTATACCTCAAAAGCTCATAATTGCTGTCAGTGTAGTCAGTAGGTGATCATTAAATACAGGCAGTGTGCGCACTGATTCTGATGAGGAATGTCTTCTCTTCTTAAATGCTCGGGGTCCCGAGCAATCAATGCATTGTCATCGGGATGCCGACGGTACAATGTGTTCCTCTCGGGGAGGATGCAATAAATGCTCTGTAATAGGAGCATTTATTGTCTTTCATTTCCGAGCCTTACCGCATTGAATGCGGTCTCATCAAGGGAATGGTGCAATTAATTGTTTGTTTTCCCAAGTCGCGTGTCAGCAACGGCATGCGTTTTCTCTGTTTCGATGTGATATCATTTGCCACGCGTCCATCTCTTAATGGATGTGACCCCTGCATTCCAGTACGTTCTGACACTGATTGTGTAACACGAGGTCATGATGAATAGTCTAGGCTAATGACCTGTACGTCAATAGCTTATCCTGGAGTAGAGGAAGCGTCCAGGACGGGATACCTCTCGGCACCGAGGAAAGGCTCATCTCGGGGACCGAGGGAGGTATGCCGACCGAGGTACATATCAGACCGAGGCCACGTGTTGGTTGTAAAACATACTGAATGCATGATCCTATATGACGAGTACCTCGGGGGCGAGGACCTTTGCGCGCCGATGGTGCTTGATCTTATCAACAGTGTTTTACTAACCCGAGGACACGTGTCTTCATCATGGAGTATCTCAGAAAAGTCCCATCAACTACCCCCCAGCCTTCGATCTTCTGACACCGAGGACACGCGTCGTAAGGAGACGAAGGGTTTCCCAACTACCACCAGTACTTCATCATTGCCTCGAGCCGCTTTCCCCGGCTTGGGATGTCGTGCGCATTAAATGCGCCATTTCGTTTTTCGCGCCCAATGATGAAAATTGCCTCTATATAAAGGGGGCTTCTCTTCCGGTTTCCTTATTTTTCCATTCCGAACTTTCTCAAGAGAGCCTCTTCTTGAATCTTCGCCGGAGATTTGTTTCTTCTTCCATCGTCGATTGCCCATTCTTCCTTAATGTCTTAAAGCCAGCAGACCCATCGTTGCTTCTGAACTTTCTGGAAGGAGTCGCTTTAAGGTTTTCCAGAAAAAAACTTCGTTTTGACATTCGGGTGAGTTTCAGAATCCTCCTTCTTTTCTTCCTCCTATCCTTTTGTTTTCCGATAACTGGAGGTGTCTCCGGTTTGATACATAGCGATTTAACCCTCGGGAAACTTCCTCAGGGATTTTCAAGAACAAATACCCTCTTCTTTCTTACCTTTTTAGAGATGCCTCGTCGTCGCCCTGCTCCCGAGAATCCTCAGGCTGGTCCTTCGGGGTCGGGAAAATATAAAGTAAAGGGTGATGAGCAGATTGATAGGTTTAAGGTCAAGTACGGCATTCCCCCGTGCGTAGACGTAGAGGATTATGACCCTGTGGTGCACTCTTCTACCCTCGGGGCCGAGGATGCCATGCCCTTTTATACCAAGGCCATAATAGAGGGAGGAATTAGGTTTCCTTTACCCCCTTACTTCTTCAGTTCCTTTCTCACTTTCGCCTCTTCCCCGGGCAATGTTGTCTTAATGTTTTTCGAATAATTATGGGGGTCTTAGAGCTCAATAGGCGCCTCGGGGTAAATATTGGGCTCAACGATCTCCTTTTTTGTTATTCCCTCCTGAGAGTCATGTCTCACCAACACTTCTACCTCAAAGCCAGGGACCCCTCCATGTACCTTGTAACTCATCTTCCTGACTCGGACAAGGGGTACAAGGATGATATTCTTATCTTCAAGGGATCTTGGCAGAGAGGTGTTGGTCCCGAGTATAATGACTTGTTATGCCCTCTGGAATGGAGAACGACAAGTACGTCAGTTCCTTTGGGTTTATTATTTCTTTCTCCAGACTTCCCATGTTCATGACTATTTTGTTTGTGCAGATATTCCTGCTCGGGAAACAGCTCCTCCCCCTCGGTCGCTGGTGAACTTTGCCAACCTAATCACGGTTTGGAGATTCACGGGTGACAACGGGTTTGGCCGTGCTACTCACATCCTGCTGAATTATACCCCCGGGTATAAGAAATTTTCACAGCTTCCTCAGACTTTTGAGCCTTCGCGGTGGTCTGAACTCTTCGATCAGGCGGCGAGGCTAGAGGTTGAGGAAAACTTGGAGGAAGACCCGGATCGGGCTTCGGAGGCAGAGGTAGAGGGAGTTGCTGAAGAGCTCGGGGTCAGAGAGGACGTTGTTCCTTCGGACGCCGAGGTGGGGACTTCGGGAGGAGACTTGTGGCCAGACTTCCAAGTCTACAATCTTTAGACGCCGAGGACGCCCTCGAGGTAGCGATGTCCAGCACCCCTCGCATTGATTTGGGGTTCCTGAGGCAGAGGCAAGCCCTCGCAGCCGGGAGGGGTCGAGGATCGACCGGCGGCACCCCCTCTGCAGGGACCAGTTCCACCCCATCCTCAAGGGTTCTCGGTCGGGGTCAGGTGCGAGACCGGGATCCTCAAGTGGAGGAGGAGAGAAGGGTCAAACATCGGCATGATGGCCTCGGCCGAGGATCCAGGGCACCTTCCGCTCAGCAGCAAAGCGGGAGAGGCCGTGGGTTACCCCCTGCTCCTCCACAACAGCAGCAGCAGCAACAGCCACGACAACAGCAACAACAGCAGCAGACTCCCCCTTCCCTTCCGCCTACAGTGGAGGCCGCGGAGTGGAATCCCCGAGCCACTGATCACATGAACCGAGTGATCAGGGTCGATGATTCCATTTTGCTGGATCCTCATGTCGCCAATGCAGTGAGTGAGACACTGCATTTCGAGGCTGACATGGCGGCTCACAGGGGGCGTTCAACGAACGTGTTGTTCCGCTCCATCATCCAGAATTCCCTGGTGGTAAGTTCATTTTTGCTTTGGTTTCTTCTCTCTTGCTTTCCATTTTTGTGATAACACTTTTTTCCCTCCTTTGCAGGCTACCCAGCAGATCTCCATAATAGCTGCTCGGTACCATGGGTCTAGGATGGACCTCCAGCGGGCCCGAGAGCAGAAGGAGGAGGCGGAGGGGGCCCTCGCCCGAGCAATGGAGGATGTAGCTGCCAGGGACTCTACCCTGGCGGGGCAGGCTGCTCAAATCGAGCAACTCCTCAAGGACGCCGAGTCGGTAAGGTTGGCGCTGAAAAGCTAAGTGCTGCCCTTGCCGATGCTGAGGGAAGGATAACCGAGCAGACGCGGCGGCTTTCTGCTGCGGAGGAGAGGGCGGTAGGCTCAGAGGAAAGCTGTCTGGCTCTCACCCAGGAGCTGGACCGGATCAGAGCCGAGGCACTGAACAGAAAATCGGAGGAGCAACTTCGGGAAGAGTTTGCCGATGACGTGCTCCCTGCTCTTGAAGAAAACAGCAAGGAGTTCTTCAAGAAAGGGTGGGACGAGGCGCTCCAGTCTGCTGGAATCCCGACAGACTCCCCGCTCTTCCAAATGCACAAGTACGTGCCCTCGGCAGAGATGGCACGGGCCGAAGCAGAGATTGCTGCCGAGGATGAGGTCCCAACGCCGGTGCAAGTCTCGGCGGATCCCCCGAGGCAGTGATAGTGGATTTGTCCGAGGACGCCCCGTCGGACCATGCTCCTGATCCTCAAGTTGCCCAAGGTCCCCTGTTGCCGAAGTACCTCTCCTGCCTGCTCCAGAAGCTTCTCAACCATTTTTTGCTGACTCGCCCTCGGCTGATGTTCTGGAGATGCCTGGAGCCAGATGATAGCCCCTTTTCTTTTTGATTGTACCCCTTTTATTTTCTTTTGTAGCCTTGGGGGACGCAAAGCCCCTTCTTCTTGAAATAAATCATGAGTATTTTTTTTCTTTTTCTGCGTACAGTAATTTTAATTTTTTTTTTTTTTGAACTGTCTTCGGGGCTGCTCGCCCATTCAAGAGGCTTGCTCTTGTGTCTGCTTCGGGGATAGGAGTCCTTGAACTCTGTCCCCAGGGCCTTGCCCTTGCAGGAGGCTTGCTCCTGTATATGCTTCGGGGACAGGAGTCCTTGAACTCTGTCCCCAAGGCCTTGCCCTTGCAGGAGGCTTGCTCCTTGTTTGCTTCGGGGACAGGAGTCCTTGAACTCTGTCCCCAGGGCCTTGCCCTTGCAGGAGGCTTGCTCCTGTATATGCTTCGGGGACAGGAGTCCTTGAACTCTGTTCCCAGGGCCTTGCCCTTGCAGGAGGCTTGCTCCTGTATTGCTTCAGGGACAGGAGTCCTTGAACTCTGTCCCCAGGGCCTTACCCTTGCAGGAGGCTTGCCCCTGTGTTTGCTTCGGGGACAGGAGTCCTTGAACTCTGTCCCCAGGGCCTTGCCCTTGCAGGAGGCTTGCTCCTGTATATGCTTCGGGGACAGGAGTCCTTGAACTCTGTCCCCAGGGCCTTGCCCTTGCAGGAGGCTTGCTCCTGTATATGCTTCGGGGACAGGAGTCCTTGAACTCTGTCCCCAAGGCCTTGCCCTTGCAGGAGGCTTGCTCCTGTGTTTGCTTCGGGGACAGGAGTCCTTGAACTCTGTCCCCAGGGCCTTGCCCTTGCAGGAGGCTTGCTCCTATATATGCTTCGGGGACAGGAGTCCTTGAACTCTGTCCCCAGGGCCTTACCCTTGCAGGAGGCTTGCCCTGTGTTTGCTTCGGGGACAGGAGTTCTTGAACTCTGCCCCCAGGGCCTTGCCCTTTATCTTTGTCGTTGGCAAGCACTTGAGGGAGACAATACTTCAAAAGTAATATTTCTTTAGATTCATAACATTCCATGGTCGCATTACAAGTTTCTCATCCATGCCTTCTAATCTGTACGACCCGGCGCCCCCGATTGATATCACTTTGTAAGGGCCTTCCCAGTTAGGTCCCATTTTTTCCTCTGTTGGATCACGGGTATTGGCCGTCACCCTTCTGAGGACCAGATCGCCTATTTGGAATTCTCGCGCCTTGACCTTTCTGTTGTATAGTTGGGAAATCTTCTCCTGATACTTAGTTATCCTCAGGGCGGCTTCCTCCCTTCTTTCTTCCACTAGATCCAACTCCAATCCAAGTTGACGGTCATTCCCCCCTTCGTCGAAAGCTTGGGTCCTTATGGTCGGGAGCCCTACTTCGAGGGGTATGATTGCCTCCATTCCGTATGCTAGGGAGTATGAGGTTTCCCCTGTCGAGGACCGAGGGGTGGTCCTGTACACCCACAAAATGTTTAATAGTTCTTCTGCCCATTTTTCCTTGGCTTTCTCCAACCTCTTCTTGATCCCATTGATAATTGTCTTGTTGGAGGCCTCTGCCTGCCCGTTGGCTTGTGGATAGGCAGGGGTGGAGTAGAAGTTACGGATCCCGAGTTGCTCACAGAAAGACTTGAAACGCCCGCCGGTGAATTGAGTCCCATTATCCGACACCAGTGCCCGGGGAATCCCAAACCTGATGATTATGTTCTCCCAGACGAACTTTTTGGCATCTATGTCGCGGATATGAGTCAACGGCTCCGCCTCTACCCACTTGGTGAAGTAATCTGTGGCCACAATGAGGAATTTCCTATTTCCCGGAGCCTTAGGCAGGGGTCCAACCAAATCGAGCCCCCACTGGGCGAATGGCCAAGGGCTGGTCAGGGGGTGTAAGTCCCCTGCGGGTTGCCTGATTGCAGGGGAGAACTTCTGACACTGGTCGCATTTTTGGACGTATGCGCGCGCATCCCTTTGCATTTGCGGCCACCAATATCCCTGAGACATGATGCGGTGTGCCATCGATCGCCCCCCAGAGTGCCCCCCGCATATTCCTTCATGTACCTCATAGAGAAGGTCTTGTACTTGGTCTTCTTGGACGCATAGCAAGTAAGGCCCTGAGAAAGACCTCCGATACAGCTTCTGATCCGGAGAGACCCAAAATCTTGGAGCTTTGAGTTTTATCTTCCTTGCTTCCTTTGAACACTCCGGGAGATCTCCTGTTGTTAGGAACCTGACAAAGGGATCAATCCAACTGGGCGGCTTGTGTGCGTCCTGGATGACCATTGCCTCGGGAGCATGGTCTATGCAGGATGTGGGAAGGTATTCAATGGTGATCCTGCGCGACTGGGAGGAGTCCACCGCCGAGGCTAGACAAGCCAGGGCGTCGGCATGTGTGTTCTTGTCTCGGGGCACTTGTTTGATTTCAATCCGGCTGAACCCTTGGATTATAGTCGTCGCCTGGTGATGGTAGGCCTTCATCCTGGGGTCCCTCGTTTCAAACTCTCCGTTGACTTGATTGACCACTAGCATAGAATCACAATGCACGATCAAATCGGTAACTCCAGTGCCTCAGCTAACCGAAGTCCTGAGATGAGGGCCTCGTATTCAGCTTCATTGTTCGAAGCCTTGAATCCCAGCCGAACGGCCTGCTCCGCAATAATCCCATCTGGAGAGGTCAGCAAGATACCGATTCCGGACCCCTTACTATTTGACGAACCGTCCACACACAAAAGCCAGGGCGATCCTTCACAATTTGGAGACGCTAAGTCGGGAGGAGGCGGTCCTTCTGGAACGGGATGCTCCCCCGAAAACTCAGCTATGAAGTCTGCCAATATTTGACCTTTTATCGCAGTTCGGGGTTTGAAATGAATGTCGTGCTCCCCCAACTCTACTGCCCACTTGGAAATCCTTCCGGAGAGTTCCGCCTTTCTCAAGATTGCTTTCAAGGGCTGATCGGTCAGGACAGTGATTGGGTGCGCCTGGAAATAATGCCGCAGTTTCCTTGCAGTGGTGACCAAGGACAGAGCCAGTTTCTCTAGGGGTAGATATCTTGTCTCGGCATCCAGGAGTGCCTTGCTTATATAGTAAATCGGCTTCTGGCGGTGCTCATGCTCACGGATAAGTACCCCGCTTACCGCAAACTCAGAAACTGCCAAGTACAAGAACAGCATCTCCCCCTGGATGGGGACGGACAGGGTTGGAAGAGTCCTTAGGTATTCTTTGATTCCAGCCAGGGCGTCCTCGCACCCCTGGCTCCACATATTCTTTCCAGCACTCTTGATTGCTCCAAAGAAGGGTTTGCATTTATCCGAGGAGCGTGAGACGAAACGGTTAAGTGCAGCCAGCATCCCTGTGAGTTTCTGGACTTCTCGGACAGTGCGGGGGCTCCGGATGTCCAGGATCGCTTGAATCTGATCTGGGTTGGCTTCGATTCCCCGTTGACTAACCAGGTATCCGAGGAATTTCCTGATTCCACTCCAAAAACGCACTTTGCCGCATTCAGCTTCAGCCCATACTCTCTGAGGGTGGAGAAGGTATCCGCCAAATCTGTTAGATGATCACAACTCCGTTTGCTCTTTACCAGCATATCATCTATGTAGACCTCCATGGTGTTGCCGATCTGCTTTTTGAACATCCGATTCATCAGTCTTTGGTACGTTGCCCCAGCGTTCTTTAGTCCAAACGGCATCACTTTGTAACAGTAAACTCCCTTCGGAGTGATAAACGCCGTCTTTTCTTGATCCGGGGCATAGAGAGGGATCTGATGATATCCTGCTCGGGCATCCAGGAAGTCCATTCGTTCATATCCGGCTGTGGCATCTACCAGCTGGTCCACCTTTGGCAGGGGGTAGTCATCCTTGGGGCATGCCTTGTTCAGATCTGTAAAGTCTACGCAGACACGCCACTTCCCCCCTTTCTTCTTTGCGCACACCGTATTAGATAGCCATTCTGGGAATTGTATCTCTCGAATGGCGTCGGCCTTCAGGAGTTTGTCGATTTCCTCGTTGACCGCGCTGGTGTGATGCGGGGCCATGCGTCGTGGCCTCTGTTTGACTGGCTTGTGCGACGGGTCGACATGCAGCCTGTGTGTGATTATCTCGGGGTCTACCCCCGTCATTTCCATCTCGTTCCACGCGAACACGTCTGTATTCTCCCTTAGGAACTTGATCATCTCCTCTTGTTCGGCTGTGGGCATCGAGGTTCCAACTAGGAAATACCTCTCTTCTTCTCCTTCTATCAAGGGCACCTTCCGGAGGTCTTCCACTGACCGCTCAGTTGGGTCTATCCGGGGGTCATCCATTCCTGGACGCCCGGACTGTAATTGCTATTTTTCCATAATCTCTTCCGGTGCTCGCCCCTTCTCCTGGCTGGACGCCCCGGCTCGAACGGCTGAATAAAAACAGTTTTTCGCGGACGCTTGGTCCCCCCGGATCTCCATGATACCCTCTGGCGTGGCGAATTTTAATTTCTGGTGGAAAGTGGAATGCACCGCTCCCAACGCATGCAGCCATGTTCGCCCCATAATCACGTTGTAGGGAGAGTCCGTATCGATCACAACAAACTCGGTGTCGATGATAAAGGGACCAGTGGCAACTGGCAATGTGATTTTCCCCACGGGCAAGGCGAATGAGCCGTTGAACCCGATGAGGGGTGTCCTGACTTTGGTGAGGTCTTTGGGGCCAAAACCCATCCGTTTCAAAGTTTCGAAGTACATCACCTCCGAGGAGCTTCCAGAGTCTATCAAAATTCTTTTGACATCGAATTTCCTATCCTTAGGGTCAAGACAAGGGCGTCGTTATGGGGAGTCACTACGCCTGTCAAATCCGCGTCGGAGAATGTAATGGCAAGCTCACCCGTCCTGGCCCTTTTACTTGATGGCCCTACATCACCCTCGGCTACCTTCTTGTAAAAGCTACCCTCTTGAGGTCGGACTCGAGCTCCTTGGACGTGGGGCGCTCCAGGGGACATATATGAATGACGTCTATGATGTTGTCCGGTTCCTCGGTCGGGGCAAGGGCTCGTCTCTCTTCTGGCCTGGGCTCTATGTACTCTTTCAAATGTCCGTCTCGGACCAAGCTTTCCAAGAACGATTTGAACACCCTGCAGCTTTCGGTGCGATGCCCGAAATCCCGGTGATAGGAACACCTAACCTTTTGATCACGGGTGGAGGGGTCGCCCTGCATCCTGGGCGGCCATTTGAAGAACGGCTCGTGCTTGATTTTATGGAGCAACTTGAAGATGGGTTCCTTGAAAACAGTGTGAACTCCTCTGGACGAACCCCCTGGAGGGGGGTAGCAATCCCTTTCGGGGAATATCTTCGCGCTCCTTCTCCTTTCTCTTAGATTGGAGGGCTCGGCCTTTGTTGCTTCCCATCTCGTCCTCAACCCTCGAGTATTTGTTTATCCGGGCCATCAGTTCCCCCATATCCGAGGGAGTCTTCTTGGTCAGGGATCGGTACAGGTCCGTGTCCCTCGCCAAGCCGAGCGGAAAGATGCTGCTGCCATGACCTCCGAGCAGCCTTCTACCTCATTGACCTCTTCCCAGTATCGGATGGCGTACTGGCGAAGAGTCTCGGATTCCCTCCGTCTGAGGGTCAGCAATGATCCAATGTTTTTGGGCGCTTACTCCCCGTAATGAATCGAGCCAGGAACTGCCTAGTCAATTCCTTCCAGGACCCAATACTGTTGGGAGAAAGCGCCTCGAACCACTTCATCGCAGAGTCCCCAAGCTCATAGGAAACACTCGGCAAAGAACCGTTGGTCCGAATGATAGAGGGACATCATCTGCTTGTATTGCCTGATATGGGCTTCGGGATCGGACCGCCCGTCATAGGTTTTGAACCGCGGCACGACAAATTTTCTTGAGACCTCCATCTCACTGATCTCCCTCGTAAAGGGTGTTTGCATGACTTCGTCCTCGGCCTCATCCTGGACAGCCTTACCCTTTCTCCTGGTGTCTAATCGGGCTCTGAGATCAACTTCTTCCCTGGCGGGATGCCTTCTGAAGTCCTTGAGTTCGTCGGTAAGTCCCTCATTTCCCGGGCGTCGTGTGGATTGGGTTGAGTCCTCCTCGGATTCATCTCCCTTCCTCCGTCTAGACAAACCTCGCCGGAGGTCGTCCAGGGCCAATGGCCTTGCTTTCCTTGAAAGGTTGTCATGATGATGCTCGCCGGCTCTAGGTCGCTTTGGGGCCCTAGAGCTTTTGCTTTGTTGTTTAGATGGTTTCTTAGGTCCTTCGTTTCCTCCTCCCGGGCGGGAAGCCCACGGGAAAGGAATGAATCCCTAGACCCCCCGCCAGAGGCGGCAAACTCGTCGAGCCGGCTTAGGACGTTTACATTGTCCTTTTCCAGCTGACGTAATCTATCACCAAATTTTTCTTCAATCACCTCCGCCAGCTGACGAGCCAAGGGGGCTGATCCCCCTGACCTGATTCCCATACTGGTTTGAGGGGTAACCCCTCTTGACCGAGTAGAGGCACTTTTATTCGTGTTGGTGTGATCCCTCCCTCCGTGATGACAGGGAGCTTGTAACTCGAGACTCCTTTGGTGGGGTCCTTTCCCTTTCTGTCGAGTGTTCACCATGGTCACTGTTCTTTATAGAGAAAAAAAACTAGGAAAACTAGTCGTTTCCCACAGACGGCGCCAGATTGTGCGTGCAAGATCCTGCACAATATAAAAAACGAGAACAGATCTCTCCCTTGGTGAACTCGAGTGAGCCGTTGAGTGACCAAACACGCTGCTTGGGACAGCCTGCAAGGTACGGTGGTAACCTGGAACGGCAACGGGAGACCCTGGGAAAGGAAGAACGATCCTGTAAGGCTGAAAGAGGTTCCTGGAACAAAGAAGAACAAGTTAGAAGGGCGCCGGAGTGTTTTTCGGCGTATCCCCTCCGACGATCTAGTCAGTCTTTGAGAGAGAGAGAGGAAGGAGAAAACACTGAGTGTGTATTGTAGTAAAGAGTTTGTTGTTGCATACCCGTCTTGCCTTTTGCAAGGAGTATTTATACCTCAAAAGCTCATGATTGCTGTCAGTGTAGTCAGTAGGTGATCATTAGGTACAGGCAGTGTGCGCACTGATTCTGATGAGGAATGTCTTCTCTTCTTAAATGCTCGGGGTCCCGAGCAATCAATGCTTTGTCATCGGGATGCCGACGGTACAATGTGTTCCTCTCGGGGAGGATGCAATAAATGCTCTGTAATAGGAGCATTTATTGCCTTTCATTTCCGAGCCTTACCGCATTGAATGCGGTCTCATCAAGGGAATGGTGCAATTAATTGTTTGCTTTCCCAAGTCGCGTGTCAGCAACGGCATGCGTTTCTCTGTTTCGATGTGATATCATTTGCCACGCGTCCATCTCTTAATGGCTGTGACCCCTGCATTCCAGTACGTTCTGACACTAATTGTGTAAGACGAGGTCATGATGAATAGCCTAGGCTAATGACCTGTACGTCAATAGCTTATCCTGGAGTAGAGGAAGCGTCCAGGACGGGGTACCTCTCGGCACCGAGGAAAGGCTCATCTCGGGGACCGAGGGAGGTATGCCGACCGAGGTACATATCAGACCGAGGCCACGTGTCGGTTGTAAAACATACTGAATGCATGATCCTATATGACGAGTACCTCGGGGGCGAGGACCTTTGCGCGCCGATGGTGCTTGATCTTAGCAACAGTGTTTTAGTAATACCGAGGACACGTGTCTTCATCATGGAGTATTTCAGAAAAGTCTCATCACTTTACACTTTTTT
>CAUOFW020007585.1:0-20452 GCA_963454935.2 Ilex paraguariensis
AAACTCGGGAATTAGATATGGTGCCAAATTTATATCATCAAGAGGTAAACTATAGAAAATCAAACTCACAATAGTGTTATGTTAGCCACAACATTATCATATTAGTCAATATATAAAATTATACTAAATAATGTCTATCTAACTCACAACATCTATTGGCCATTTTGTTGGTTTTAGGCTTCAATCATTGCTCCTCTCGACGCATAACAAGTTTCAATGCTCACCAATACCTCACTGTATCATTAAAGAATTGAATTAGTACTTTATGATGCTCCAATAATAGAGTGTTCAGGAAACAAAATAAAGTAGATACCTCATTTCAAGGTTTGTGTCAAATATGTAATTGAAGACAAACAATTTGTCATTAACAGTTATTTCGTCGATTGGTGGATACTCCGCACCTAATGATAGATTCCAGGTAGTACTAGAGTCTGGAATCTACTTATAAAATATAGAGAGTCTCAAGTCTAGTTATAAAATACAAATAGTTAATAATAATTGGACAGTTGTGTTATATTAATATGGAATACAAACCTCGTGGATGTCCACCGTGGGGGTGTGGTGATTTTGCAAGCCTTGTGTAATTTTGTTAATCTTACTTGCATTTACACTCGGGGTGTTGTGATCCTACAAGACTTGTGTAATGTTGTTAACCTTACTTGCTGTCACACTCTCCTTCTCCGCATCCAATAATCCCCCTGATGCAATTGTTCCTTTATTCTTATTTTCATTTATTTCCTCCTCCTCCTCTTCATCATTAATTCCCTTCTTATCCTCATTATCCTTATCCACATCCTCTTCATTATTTTCATTCACATTCACATCCTCAATCTGAACATTCTTTTCTGTAAATCTATCCATATTCATTAATATCTGATTTTTTTAGATACTTCCTCCTTTGAACATTTTGCTTAACAAAATAATACATAGATTTACAACCAAATAATGGGATTTAATAATAATATAGATGATATAATGCTATCATACCTTCAAAATGTAGAACGGTGATTTCAAGTATCTCGAAAGCTTCCTCTTTGAAATTCTTCGCAAAATCTTTGGGGTGTATTTTTGTTGAGTGCATGAGTGGGAGCATGAACCTTATGGAAGGTCATGTCTGCATACCAACTTGTTTGAAGTTTGTCTTGGTGTATCTTTTAGGGCCTTTATATCTGGTGTTTGAACCATTTGAAGTGAGACCCATGCCCGATTTTCATGGTCGAATTCATTGAGTGCTTCTTCATTGGTTCCTTTATTATTCTCAAATTTATGTTAACAGTTGGGACGTTTAAGTTCTGTCATGGCATCCATGATTTTCTGCAGCATGCATGCCATTGAGACAACTTTGGTAGATAAATTTTCTTAATCAGCCATAATTTTCTCCATTGACTTTTCCATGATGGAAAATCTTTGCTCCAATGACTGAAAATAATATCAAATTATATTCTTCAACACAAAATTTTAAATATTGTTTCATATATAACATCTGTAACACATACATTTGATTTTTCTTCAGTCCGGACACGAGGTGGCACTATGTTTGGTTTAAGTGCACCTGCATGAGGTGGCACTATGTTTTGTTTAGGTGTGCTTGCATGAGTTGGCCCTATGTTTGGTTCAGGTGGGCATGCAGTGATAGAATGTACTCCTACAATTGGAACCTAAAACAACAATTTTCATCATACAAAATTTATATTCAAATTGAAATGCATACACATCATTTAAGTGTTGTAACATGATATCTCTACCTGTTTCAGACTTTTCAATTTTTTAAAGAGTGCCACAGCCTCTTTGATTTTTACATCACCCCATGATGCAATATGCGGAATAGTTTGACACTTTTTAATTGGCACAAGGGAAACCTCTTGACAAGTAACGTGCTGCAAATAAAAAACCTACAGCAAACAACTATTCTCAATTATAAAAACAATTGCAATCACAATGTATAAATTTGTTAATATGCCAATTAATCATTTTATTACTTTCAGAATCAGTAAACAACTACTAATGTTATTTTGTTCATTTGTCTTATATAATTGCACTCCCTCTAGGAGGGCATCAAATACCAACTTTGCCCAGTTCTGCTCTCCTAAAGAACCAACTTCTACCACAGAATGGAGGAATGAACTATTAATGAAGTTCTTTATTGAAGGGCACAGTAAACATCCAAGTGAAAATAACACAAAGACACGGAGAAAGTCATGTGAATCTTCTTTTATTTCCTATAATTTTTCGTTCAAATATTTCAAAGGAATATCTTTCATTCCAATGAACATTGACTTACACAGTCCATTTATTTTTTCGACTGGACCACTCGTGTCCATGTCTATCCCTCCATATCTCAATCCCAATATATATTCCACATTCAAAGGAGACAACTTAAGGGATTTTTCGTGAATGTTCAAAGCACATGATATCGGGTCAAACTGTTCAATCAACCAAGCGCACAAATCCCTTCTCAGTACTTTGCATTTGAGCTGTAACAAGCCTCCAAATCCAATATCTTCAACGGTCGTTTTTTGTGCGTCACTTAACTTTTGTATTAGTTTCACAATCATTCCTGGAGAACATCTTATTCCGAGCTGTAATTTCAAATAGTTGTATAAGAAAAAAAAAACAGATAAAACAGATAAACCATCTAATATTATAGTTTTGAAACCTTTTCTTTTCTGTTACAATTCTCTTTACGACTATAATATTCTTCTTTTGACAACTTCGCCATCTCTAAATATTTTTCTTTCTCGCCATGTTTCAAATTCTTCCATTGGATGCCAAGTTCTTTCATGGCCTGATGATTGAGTAACAAAAGGTTGTACAACATGAGATGAAGACAAACAGTCCTTGGTAAAGTGGAAACAAGCATTAATAAGATCATTGGAATAAAAAATAAATATCAACATAATATCATTTGTACCCCATGGTCCAATTTTTTTATTTCCTTCCCTTTGATTGTCTTTAGACAATCCTTGCTATAGTGAAAACAAGCATCGATTAGATCATTTGAATAAAAAATAAGATCAACACAAATAATTTAGCATTTAGATTAAAAACAATCTCCCACTAATAAAAAAGTCAGGAGGTTATTGGGCGAGATAACTTAATATCTTCAGTTTCAGCTTAATGTTCCTTCTTCACCCTTATAGCTTCAGCTTCATGTTCCTTCTTCACCCTAAATATAAAATAAACCATTAACAACAAAAATTGTTTCACCATATAAATTACGCTATCAACTAAAATAAGTGTTCACTTACGTTATATCAGAACGAGTCAAGAGTTGGATCACCAAGGTAAGCAATGGAGGATTATCAAAGACAAAGTAATGGAGTTTCACAGTACCTAGTCCTTGCAGACTCAGCAAAACTTAAACGAAACAAACAAATACTTTTTTGTATGGTGAAAGAGATGGAGGGAAGGCAAACAAACAAATACTTTTTGTATGATGAAAGAGAATTGAAACTGATAGTAATACACTGAAGTAGGTAAATACCATATAGTTACACATATCAAACAACAACATCAATCCAATTCCAAATAATTCACAAGCCAAATCACATACATACCACCCCTCATCGAGTAATCGATTCCACATGAATTCGTGTCTCCCTGGAACACCATAGTACTAGCACACCACTGCACGCTCAATGATCAGGCATCGACGCCCCTGTCTCAAATAGTGTGCCACATTTCACAATACACAATACACAATAAAAATCATCAGTCAATCACATAAGCACATAGCACATAATCTTGGAGAATTATTATTAAATTCTATCATTTAATATCATCTTATAATAGAATTTTTAAAACATATAAAAATATACACTCACCTCAGATGTACAAATCTACGACCCTTCGGTCCTATCAGTGAATCTTTTTTGTGTTACTGTATTTATTCCAACATCGACTGTTTCACCTAACACAATTGTAATTACAATATCAATATGTATGTCACATTTAATAGTTAATCATGCACTAACGTATGCAAAATTATGCACCCCAAAGTGCCCCGTAACTCCGGTTACCGCACTATCCACTTACACACTAGCATTGTAGGCTTAGAAATCACATTTTCTCCCCAAAATTTTAAAATCACTCACATTAATCACAATTAGGATTAAGTTGGTCAAACACATTGATCGGAGGCCCATTTTTACACATTTCAACCCCGAATCCTAAAAACTGCACTTCTGGCAATTCATATATTTTGTATCAGATATCATATTTATTTGCCTTCGAAATTAACATTAGCATATCAAGCATTATTTATAAATATTGCCTACAAAATTTCAAGTCATTTGGATTAAAATTCGCCCATGTGATAATAACATTTAGAAATTAACGTTTCAGCGTTATCGGCACCATTTTCCAACCTCTAACGCTCTTTTCTTTTAAAACCACTACACTTAAATTTACATACACATTTAATTAATATAATACAGTCCCTAATTGAACTTTTAAACCACCCATTTCACTCCCATAATTTCGGTTTCGACTTAGCCTACTCAAAGCATTCCAAGCATCTCCATATACATTTTCCCATTGTTCGCACACCTAGTTTAATATCCATTCATAACAGCCCCTAAAAGATGTTAATTCACCTAATTAAGCTAACAAAAAAAACTGTTTTGCAATTAAAATAAAACAGCTCATTGAAATTTACATAAACCAGCCCTTTTTTTTGGCACAAAACAGTCCACTAATTATGTTTAATTCACTTAAGTTAAACTCACAAAAAATATGTTTTAAAATTACATTAAAACAGCCCATTAAAATTAATCGAAACAGTTCATGAATTAAATTAAAATAGCCACTAATTTAAAACATGTTAAAACAATCTACACATATACCAATACATATATACTACAACACATGCTTAAATTTAGTCACACATACCTTCCTTGCTCACGGTTCAAATAGAACCACACACACACACACACACACATATATATATATATTTTCCTGTCCTCTCTTGCTCTCCTTACTCTCGGCTTCAGTAGTTAACCACACACACACACACACACATTGTTTTATACATATAACACACACATCTTTAATCTTTAAAGTGCACACACACACACACACAAACTCTACACTTATACACACACACACTGCATACACAGCACAGCCCACCTAAATGACTCACCAACTTTACATTCAAACATGTGTAAAGTTAATTGGATAATTACACTTGCACCCCCCGAGTTTTTAAGTGATTTTGAAATCAACCCATTAGTATTTTCACACATGAAATTTTTATGAATGGATCTTTCTAATACATCACTAACAAGATCCACATACCCTATGTATGCTCACACACATCATGGCTATGAAAGATTTAATTTAATTAACCCTTTAGTAGTTTCGCATACTTGCAATTAAACCCACAAAATTATGTTCATATGCATGCAATCCATGATTGAGTCTCACATCACTGGTAGAATTGGATGGGGAAGGAAAATCTTGCATAGGATTCTAAAATTCATTGGTAGGGCCATGTTACAGCCAGGATACAAAGGTGCATGTAAATTGATAGGGGCATTGTATCCGGTAGATATTTCTCAAACATTTTCAAAAGCTTTTGTTGCAAGCAAAATGAAAGAAAATTCATGGGCTATATTTAGGGTTGTCTATATCGTGTTAGGTTTGAATCTTGTCTTGTGTTATCATGTTGGATTTATGTCGTATTTGAATCATGTATGATCAAAGTGTTGTTCAACTCATTTCAGATTCATTTAAAATCGCTCATTGCTCGTTTCGTATTATCTCTGATTTGTGCTCAGTTTGTAGTGTGTATAAGTCTTGTTTGGCAAACTCGTACTGTGTTTAGCCAAGTTCATCTAAATCCACCAATGTTAAATGCAAATCTACTAATTTCATGTTATACTAGTGTCCCACCCAATGCGATGTAAGGACCATCCCCTTTTCCCCCAATCCTTTTCTTCACCCTCTACTGTCTCCCACATATTCTTTTATAAGATAACAAAAATATTGATGGAATTAGTGAATTAAAAACTTTAATGTTTAAAAATTATAATGCTTCCAAAATTTTGAATGTGTCGCCAGCTTGAGACTCGGAGTGCTTTTTTGTCTTTCTTCTCTCAGACTCTTCTAAGCAAGCCACTCCTTGGCTTTTGCTCAATCATATCCGATAAATTACATGCCTTGAAGTAAGAAGATAGAGTAATTTACCATAATCCCGACGATCTATCAAGACTTGAAGGATCGTATTGGCTCTGATAGTCCGTTATGCAGACTTTCATTATTGAAAGTTGGCTTTGATACCAAAATTTTGAAATTATTTCAATGTTAATTTGGTTGGCAAATTGATCTCATACCACGTTGTTGCAGTCAAGAGAATTAGAAATAAAATAGAAGGAAATAGAGAAAGATATGAACACTCCAAAAAAAAAAAATTTCATTCAAGTTGATCACAACCATAACTTAAACACTTCACATGCTAACTTAATTATACTAATTACCTCCAATACTTGATCATATACTCTATTTACATAGACTTTAAACATAACTTATAGCATTACAACCACTAACTCTTGTAACATATACAATATTAGGACCCACTTTCTCCACTACTAGGAGAATTCACTCATCCACTACATGGTATATTAATATACCACTAGCCCACTAACACCCCTTGTTAAGACACCTTAAAAATATAATAAAACTCTAAAACAAATTTCTCTTTTCAACTGTTTGTTCCAGATCCACCACCATGGGTTACTGGTTATTGGTCACCGGAAGTTTATCTCCACCCTTCCAAATTTTTTTTCCCCATATAATCACCCACCTATGAAAGAAAGTTATAATGAAGGCAGCTACCAAAATGGTATAAGGAATGGCTCCTTCCGTAACACTGGCAATTGCAAATCCATATGCAAACATCATCGAAACCATAGAAATCAAAAGCTCCCTTTGGAATGGAAATCCAATAGTGAGATAAGTTATGATACTGAGTGCAGCAGTAAGCCCCAAGGTGTTTGCAAACACAAAAAAAAATGTTACAGCATTACCGTCCAAAACATAGTCGGGTAAATTCCCTTCCAGGATGCCATCTGGAGGGTCCACGCCTGCTTGAAATGTGACCGTGGCAATCAGAGCAGCCACTACTAGCAGTTCATTACGTGCGACATGGGGTGCATCTCTTTTCTTTTGAAACTTCAAGTAGTTGATCCAATCCTTGGAAGTTTTTGATTGAAGTACCTTCTTGTCTTGTTCAGTTTTTGCAACTTGTTGAGGAGAAGCTGTGCAGATAGTGTTAGCATGTTGGGCACCAAGTGCCCCAGCACGTTGAAACATTTCTTTCAGGTGGAGATCCTTGGGACTTTCTATGACTGTATCCACCACATCCATGGCTGTCAAACCCTTCAAATTTGTGGCATTCACCTCCACTATCACACTCATTGAGTTGTTGTTATTAAGGAGTAGTTCTATGGTCTGCATCAGAGAAAATGTTGTAAATTATTCTGTAGACACACATTATGATCATTCCATGGAAAAAAAAAATCCAAGAAATTCTCCTATATATATTATCTACTCTTTCATTGAAGTATGGAAGATAAATAAGGCAATAATAAAAAGGACTCTACTCTCTATAATTATGGTTGTCAATGAGTCATGTCATGTTAAAATCTACTTAACCTATGCCAAGAAATATCAAGTGTGGTAACGATATTAAAAAAAAAAAACACACGAAAGGCAAATCATAAGAGAGTCAAGGAAGTTTGATAGATTTGAACTCACGTCCACTTGCTTTCTAGAGGCTGCAAGGTGTAAAACCGTGTTGCCATTGCAATCACCGGAATTTATGATGGCCTCCATTTTGAGTTTTCCAAGCCAGTTAACCAAGAGCCGAAACGCGTTGAATTGGTTGTTTTCCACAGCCAGATGAAGGGCAGTTTCCCCCTGAACCGTGCTATCTTCAATAGCCTGTGGGCAAGTGGAAAGCAATTCATCTATAACTTCAATTCTTCCCTTGATAGCAGCATAGTGAAGAGCTGTTCTTTGATCTTTGCCTTTTAGACGACAAATTCCATGATCGTTTTTCATAAGTTCCTTTACCAATTCGACGTTCCCCATCATTGAAGCTATGTCCAGAGCCCGAAATCCATTTTTATTTAATTCTTTTGCTAGTTCATGATCGTGATTTATAAGCTCACGTACAAAATCAAGCTGCCCCGATTTCGTTGCAACATGTAGAAGAGATTCGCTTGGAGATGAAAGTGCAACGTCAATAACAACACTTGGATTTTCTTTAAGGATTTTGCGAAAAACCTCAACGTTTCCTTTCCAAGCTGCCTCAAACAGTACTTTACTATCCATTTCTTGATCTTGCATGCAAAACTATAAAGGCCTCAGTTGAGGTGAAAGAAATTATTGTTGAGAGAAGATTAGGTATGAAAACAAACCATTGGACTTCACTATTGTCACACCCCCACCGCAGAACAGTTATCAAGACTTTAATCAATCAACCAACTCATGTGCATAAATTACAAAAGAAGACAAAAACTGAAGTGATTCGGTTTACATACTTGATGAATATTAGAAGAATAAACTAAATATTATCTAAACCATTTACCAACTCAAAGTTTAACTTAAATCATTTTCAAAACAATTAAATACAATCTCAAAACCAAAAGTGACACTTAATCTCCAAATCACACTCTAGGGTAGAACTTCACATCCTCTAAGTCCGTGTCTGCCTCACAACTTTCTCCTCACCATAATCCTCACTTAAATATGTTAAATATTTTTATGACCACGACGGCTTGTAAATAGCAACCTTCTTTAGTTTGGGGGGGGGGGGGGGTGAGAATATGTCCCATAATTTATATACAAAAAATAAACTTTGTTACATACATTAACATAATATATTGTACCCAACCATTCCAAATAATCATTTATTCATAAATCACAAATACCCTTATAAATGAAAATACATTTATAACTCATACACCTACAAACACTTAATTTCAAATATATTGTCTATCTTGAGCCCGATATTACCCGTCAGGATAACTGTCCCCGTCAATATTACTCATCATAATTAGTCTAAGCGTAATGCTACGTTGATCAAATTTAAAATTCAAATGACATGATAGCATATTATTTGAAATTTTTATTGAAGCCCAAATAGGGGTGGCAATCGTGTCGTGTTCGAGTCGTGTCATATTGGGTTCGGGTTGAAAACACATCAACCCAAATACGACCTGCGAGCTAAACAGGTTAGGTCATTTAGGCACGAACACGACCTGATTCGAAACACGATTAATCCGACACAACCTGTGACCCGAGATTTACACAGGTCGTGTTCAGGTAAACACGACCCAACCCGACATGACATAACAAAAAAAGAAAAAATTTAGATATATTACAAATATCTCAAATACAAGTCTACATAAAATAAAGGCTAAAACATCACAAATATCCCAAAAACAAATACAAATCTCGATAATATTAGGGTTTGGGAAAAAGTAATTAAATTTTTTATATATAGGAGAGTAATTTCGGATCAAAACAGGTCAGTCGGGTTCGTGTTAACCCGATTAAATACACGGGTCAATTTGGATAAATTCGGGTTAAGCAGGTTGAACCCGAACACGACCCATTAACACTCCGTGTTGACAGGTCGTGTCATATATGGGTTGGGTCAAAAATTTAGTTAACACAAACTCATTTATTCGTGTCGTATTCGTATCGGGTTATCGTGTCGTGTCAAAAATTGTCACTCCTAGGCCCAAATGACATGACACCATATAAAAAAATTCAAATTAGCTGTTATGTCATTTCGGCTCTAAATTTAATCTTAAAATTTGGTCAATCTAACATTACTATTAGTCTGATGACTAACCTCTATATGCACATCTCTATGTCAATCACACCAGTATCGCTCCCATCTTGTTACCATTCAAACCTAATAACTCAAATCCCGTCTCATAAGACATGGCTCTAACAAACATACCAATATAATTATTTCTATCTCAACACATACAAAATTATCTCTTTATCTCCGAAGCATATTTAAACAATAGAATAAAATCATCCCACACATTTTCATCATTATTCACCTTCATTTCCGAATCTAAACTCAAAACCACTTTGTTCCAACCTCAATATATAAAATCATTACCTCTCTTGAGCTTTAGTAGTTCCAGAACCTCACTTCTTCTCCTTCTTCCCTGTTGGAATTGAGTTATCACTTCTTCTCCTTCTTCACTTCTCATTTTATAGAACCATTCTCTTTCTTTATCATGAATCGTGACCCACACACCTCGTTCCCCTTTTACTACACGACAACACACATCATTATATTTCTCCACATGGGGCCCACGACTTCATTTTACTTTCTTTCTACTTTGTCTTTTTGTTTATCTTATATAATCTTTAGCTAGTAAATTTTAACTAGAGTAAATTTTATCTTCACCTATGCCTAACTTCGACGACACCCCCTTCATGTTTTGCGAATATAAATTTCATGTATCTACCAAAATATATAACAACTATCTAACTATATATATAGTTTTTTCATGCATCATTCTGATATCAAATAACGCACCTCTCTCTCTCTCTCCCCCATAACAGAAATCAACCATTTAGCCAACATCATGCGCGTCTCTCTACATATCCTTCTGCTCCCCCAACTTTCTGTGTCCTGCCTGAAAACCATCTACTGGTTGCTCTAGCCAATTATGTATTCGAGGTTTTGAAGATTTTTGGTGGTTAGGTGATAAAGATATTTGTAAGTTCCTATAAAAATACGAACTCCACTCAATTTGTTTTGGACTCAACTTATTGTTTAAACGAGTCGAGTTTGAACAATTTTTTAGACTTGTTAAGAAAAACGAACTTGACATTTTCAATTTGGACTCACAAAACTCAACTTAAATATCAGTCCTATTAGCATGTCAAGTTCGAATTTGTTATCCCACTCCATAAAAAGTTTTCCAAACACAAAATAGGGGTGGAGGAGGTTTGACCACATGCTTGGTGAACAATTAATGTTAAAATAAATTACAATGTAGATGTAGCAAAAACTAGGTTCGTGTGCTTTGTGTTGTTGGACCAACTCCCTTGTACTGTTCAATCAAACACAAGAAGTAGAAATTGACCATAAACACCAGAACCAAGACCATGCAGTTAATGGAAAGTCTTTGTCCATGCAGTCAATGGAAAGTCTTTGTCCAAATCTTCTAGTTTAACACGCCAAAAGACTTTAAAGGGGCATGTTTGGTTCGACTATAAATAAATGATGAAATTAAGTAATTGATTTCCACCGAATTCATACAAATGATATTGATGAGCTCAATTCTGGTTGGGTCAGGCGCAATAAATCAAACATGCTCAGATCAGTCAAAAGGGTTAGCAAGCCCAGCCCGTGGGTTCAACTCAATCCAAGACCCAAGGAGTCTAAGAATATTAGAACACGTGGTAAATAATCATCGGGATAGTCACTCTAAAAATCAATAATATCTTTATTTGTACCTGTCCTGTAGCTATAGCTATTCTCCCCAAAGATCTAATACTTTTAACTTCACGTCACCGCCTCAACTAAGGCTCTATGCTTATAAATTGTAAATCCTCTCCACATGAGATGAAATCTCTCCACACACCCTCACATAGCTATTTCTCTCTCTTAATTGTCACACCTTTCCCAGAGCTCACCGTTGCACTCTCTCTCACCTTACTTTATTAATAAAAGTTCTTCGGCCACCGTTATCGTTTCCGAAGTGAAGTAGGTCCCCTGACCTAACCACTATATATCTGTGTGTTAACCCAATATTTGTCTTTTACTATTGATTACTTTATTAATTACTCTGTATTACATACTCGACTGTTGATTGTGCATAAGTCCGTTTTGTCTATCATCAAATATTAATACTATAAGAAATAGGACATTTAGCCATGGAAATTATTGCAGATAAATGTTTAAAAATTGTCATTATATGTTTTAGTGACAATTTTTTTATTACCATTAGGTCATGACAATATGTGATGTAAATAAATAATTTTGCTATGACATTTCAATGTTGCTACTAAAAGTAAAAATTTTAGTCGCAATATGAAAAATATCACTAAATATGAAATATTTAACTACAATAATTATTGTAGCAACTTAATATAATTTTTCCACTAAAATATACCAAGTCGCCACTAAAAGTACAAAACAAATTTGACTTTTAGTGACAATAATTAGTTGTGACTAAAAAGTCACAGTTTAGCAACAATTAAGATCACCACAAAATATTAGAGCCTACTTTTAGTGACAATTTATTATTCACAATGTTGAAAAGCTAACAAAATCTTTTATTAAGCAACCGAGGCAAATATGGCTTCATGTATAACAAGTACAAAACTTTCTATGATCACCGACGTAATATTAAAACTCTTTGTTTTTACTTGGGAAGATAGGAGTTTGAAAAGGGTAACACTAATTATACAATACTAGATGCAGTAACAAGAGGAAAAACTGCTTCGTGTGAAATGTAACCTGTGAAAAACAAAGCATGCAACAAGGAAATAAAAAGTGAAGCAATTCAAGCAACTAAATAGGGTGTTCATGCTTACTCCGATTATTTCTCAGAATTTAGTAGTTTGAACAGGATTAGAACATGTATCTAAAAAGAACAAAGGTGGATAGCTCTTAAGGGTGTGGAAATGAATCAAACCTGAGACTTCTGGGTAATCAAATATCAAACTTAACCACTGAACCACCGAACCACGTGTAAGAGTTTAAATCCAGTAATTATCATTAACAACATGAAGATAAGATGAAACAATGAAGCATGAATTACGAGTGTGCAAAAAAAAAAAAAGGCAACAATCATTAAAAGAGATAAAAAGAAATTAATTATTTATTACTATAGTGGAACATAATAGACTTTAGAATTTATTTATTACTCAATGATGTTCCACTATAGTTTGTCGACTTCTCCTAATTAATTTATTCTATTTTTGCACCTTTTTTTTCCCACTATAGTTTGTCGACCATTAAATTTCTTTAATCATATTTTATCCCTTACACATAGTTTGTCGGAACTTGACTGGTTGGTTGATTCTAGGAAACCTGTTGGAGGGTTGACAATTGCATGAACGGTGACCGTGATGATCAGTGAAATCGGAGAATCGGGATTTTATCTTGAGGGGGTCAATAATAATATAAACAAAAATTTCATTCAATAAAATTATTCAGTGGTCATTATTAATAATAATTATTTATTTATAAAAAATCTATTAAATTTAATTTTTATGTAATACTATTGAAAAATTAATTTTCAACACAACTCAAAAATTGGATCTTGTCATCATAAAATTAACTTGTGATAATATTATCATCATTTATTTTCTTGTTTATAATCTAATTTTATGTCTATAAATGAATTATAGTCGCAAAAAAGTCAGTTATTTTTTGTTTACAGTCATCAAAATAATTCAACAAGTCTCTTCGTCGTACATGCGATATTCATTCATGTGATATTTTATTGATATTAAATTGTTAGTAAATATTAATTTATTGATATTTTTTAATACACTAAGTGAGATAGTTAAACATTAGATGTTTTGAAAAGTTAGAGGTTAACAATAAATTTTTTTAAAAATATAAGGGGGACAATGAAAATTTTAAAATTTAAGGCGGGGTCAGCGTCCCCCTAGGCCTACTCTTAGTAAGTGCAGCCAATACTAGCAATTCATTGAAAGACCCATCAAAGTAAATTAAAAACAGAAATTTCTTATTAATGTATATTTTTAAAAATTTAGGGGTATAAAAATAATTTTAAAAACTTAAGGGGGTCATAGCCTCTCTTTCTTTCTTTCTACTTTTGAACAATCAAATATTACAACAAATAACAATCATTACCTTTGAGTAGAATTGGTATTTATAGCCCATCTTCCTCACCATCTCTTTTTCCTCTTGTCCCACGGCTCAGTGAGTAGAATTGCTATTTAGAGTCAATCTTCTTGGCTCACATCACATGAGTGATGGCATTAGGTGATGCAATGCTAGCATCATCATAAACACTTGCATATACTTTAGCAAATTTTTTTTTTAAAATCTAGACACTTATCGACATTCTATGGTTCCTTCTTAGTTTTAGTGACATTAGTCACTATATATATATATATATATATATATATATATGAGTAATGTTATTCGAATTTAATTTATTAACTTAATTCACTATGACTTTTGTTGTAGAAAAAAAAAATTATGACTTTTGAATTGACTATGAACTCCATCAAATTTTAAAATTTAGTGTTAATTCAATGGTTCTAATAAAGACATATCATTAGGTCAGTAAATTAGATAAAATTTTTAAATTTAAATAATATTATTCTATTTTTAAATCAACAGAAATGAACAAAAATTACAATGATCATTTGACTTTTGAGGTGTTGTGATTCACACGTAGCTAGCCAGCAAACATAACAAATATAAAATATTTTTGTTAATTTTCAAATTTTAATAGGTGTAAATAATCTAATATGACAACGCAGTCAACAATATTATGATAAATATACAAGCTAAAATATATTTTATTAAGCAACCGAACCAAATATAATTTCATGTGTAACAAGCACAAAATTGTCCAATCACCGACTTAAATTAAAACTCTTTGTTTTTACTTGGGAAGATAGGAATTCGAAAGGGCAACACTAATTATAAAATACTAGATGTAGTGAAAAGAGGAAAAACTGCTTCATGTGAAATTTAGCCAGTAAAATTTAAAGAGTGAAGCACTTTAAGCCACTAAACATGGTGTTCAGATTTGTACCCATTATTTTCTAAAATTTAGTAGCTTGAACTGGATTAGAGTCTGTGTCTAAAAAAGACAAAGGAGATTAGTTCTTAGGAGTGTGAAAATAAATCGAACTTGAGATTTCTGAGTAATCAAAGAACAGACTCAACTATTAAATCAATTTAAATCCAGCAATTATCATTAACAACGTGAAGATAAGATGGAACAATGAAGCATGAATAACGAGGGTGCAAAAAAATAAAAAAAAACAACAATCAATAAAAGAGATAAAAAGAATTTAATTATTTATTACTATAGTGGAGCATAATAGACTTTAAAATTCATTTATTACTCAATTATGTTCCACTATAGTTTGTCGACTTCTCCTAATTCTATTTTTGCACCTTTACCCCCCTCCCTTTTCCCCAAAACAACTCAGCCACTATAGTTTGTCGACCATTAAATTTCTTTAATCATATTTTATCCCTTACATATAGTTTGTCGGAACTTGACTAGTTAGTTGACTCTAGGAAACCTGTTGGAGGGTTTATAATTGCTTGAAAGGTGACCATAATGGTCAGTGAAGTCGGGATAGAATCGAGAATTTATCTCGAGGGGGCCAATAATGATGTAGATAAAAATTTAATTTAATGATATTATTCAACAGACATTGCTCATGATAAATTTTTATTTATAAAAAGCCTATTAAATTTAATTTTTATGCAATGCCATTGAAAATTAATTTTGAGCACAAAACTCAAAAATTAGATCATGTCCTCATAAAAATTCATTTGTGACAATATATCTTTCATTTTTTTTTGTTGTTTATAATATAACTTTATGTCTATAAATAAATTATAGTCACAAAAAAGTCACTTATTTTGAAAAGCTAGAGTTTAGCAATAAATTTTTTTAAATATAAAGGGATCAATGAAAATTTTTAAAATAATTTTTTTTTTTTTGGGTGGGGGGGGGGGGGGGGGGGGTCATCGCCCCCCTTGACCTACACTCAGTAAGTGCTGCCACATCTAGCAATTCATTGAAAGACCCATCAAAGTAAATTAAAAACAGAAATTTCATATTAATGTATATTTTTAAAAATTTTAGAGGTTTAAAAAATAATGGGAGAATTATACGAAGTCTCTTGAGGTTTTTCACTTAATTACTCAGATCCCTTGATATTTAAAATATTATAAACAGACCCCCTGAAATTTATACGTGTGTATCACTTATTTTTCTACTGTAAATATATCAGTTAATAAATTATACTTAGACCCCTTAAGTTTAAAATATTATACTTAGATAAAAAATACTCAAATTAATGGTAGAATATCAAATATTTTAAATTTTACAATCAATATTCATATTCTAATGTATCATTTATTGAAATAAAATTAAAATTTAAAAATTTAATTTTTCTTAAAAAAAATCATAATTAGTATACAATTATACAATCTACTAGAATAAAACTAAAAAATTAAACAAGAGGTCTAAGTCATTCATAATAGAACATGAATTTTACATCAAAAATTCATGTTCTATTATGTCATTTATTGAAATAAAATTAAAAATAAAAATTTATTTAAAAAAAAATCATAGTTAATATATAATTATACTATCTATTAGAATAAAAATAAAAAATTAAATAAGGGGTTTAGCTTTAATTGGGGTAGTTCGGTATTTTAATCATGTTAAATTCCAATCGACAATATAATTGTGTAATAATTATGATTTTTGAAGAAAAAAATTAATTTTTATTTTATTTCAATAAATGATATAATAAAACATGAATTTTAATTATAAACTTTAAAATATCTAATATTTTATTTTTGATTGAAGTATTTTTATTCTAAGTATAACATTTTAAACTTAATAGATATAATTAATATATGTTTACAAACTTCAGGAGGTCTAGTTATAATTTATTAATAGATATATTTACAGTAGGGGTCTTAGTGTTACATGAGCATAAACTTCAGACAGTCTGTGTGTAATATTTTAAATATCAGAGAGTTTGAGTGATTAAGTGACAAATTTCAAAAAATCTGAATGCACCAAAAGTAATTTTAAAAACTTGAGAGGAGGGGGCATAGCCTCTCTTTCTATTTTCTTTTGGACAATCAAATATTACAACAAATAACAATCATTACCTTTGAGTAGAATTGCTATTTATAGCGCATCTTCGGGGATGTTTGATAATACAATTTAAAAGTTAAAAATAAATATTTTAAGTACTTAATAAATTAAATTCGTTTAATAATTTAAAACTCATACTGCTTAATATTTTTATCACTACTTAAAAATAGGCTAAAATTTTCAGTAGCATATCACGTAATTATCACTTAATACTGAAAATGTTAGTTA
Organism: Ilex paraguariensis; assembly: GCA_963454935.2. Lineage (NCBI taxonomy): Eukaryota > Viridiplantae > Streptophyta > Magnoliopsida > Aquifoliales > Aquifoliaceae > Ilex > Ilex paraguariensis. The sequence continues at coordinate 17,112 of CAUOFW020007585.1, forward strand.
ATAAAGATTTTATCAACTTCTCATAATTGACAAATATATATTTATCATCATTGTGTCATTGATTAGCACAAAACATTGCATATTTTATGTGCTAATACATTCTTCTTTCACTTGCTTTTGGGGATTAAATGCGTAGACTTATACTATTTGAGCTATTAATGAAGAATTGTGGTGTTTGCAAATAAAATGTGTCAAGTTATGCTTCTTAAAGCCTTCTTAGATGGTTTGAGAATGATGAAGATGAAATGATGACTTGAGGATAGCTTAGGAAAGGAAGAAATCAAAAAAATTAGAAAATCAGTTAAATCGTACTGGTACGCTTAGGCTATTGGAGTTCGTGGTACCGGTACGCGTACTGGTACACTTTACTGATTCTGCCCAAATTCTACAGAAATACTCTACTGCCTTGAGGGTCCCACCAACAGGTCTCCCACACTCCTCTGACATGCCCATAACACTATTCATCCCTTTCACACCTCTCTTTAAACTTTTGGAGCCATTGCGATCAATGAGGAAAGAGAAGAGAAGTTGGGTGTACAAACAAGGTCTACACCCCGCTATCCTACCCATTCCTCTTGCAGTCCTATGGATGGAGATCACATCTATAAGTTAAGCCGTCACTCCAAGCACAATTTTGGCAAGAGAGGACTCTATTGTTCAGCATTTCATACATTACACATTGAATATAGAGGGAGAAGCTCTAGGAAGAAGATGAATAGTTTTAGAGAGAAAAGTTCAGATTTTTACAATTTCTTCCGTACATTGTCTTCTAATTTGATGTAAGAACCTTTCAATCTTCCGTTAAAGCTTTCACCATTAATGCTTCAATGTTCTTAAATTTCGTAGCTGTAAATGGGTATTAAATGCATTCTCATTTAGCTTACATTTCTTGCATATTACTTCACCAAGCATTTCCTTTCCTTGTAATGAATTCTCATTACATTGTTGGTTCTCATTTAATTATGAGTAGCTAAATCTTTACGTTGGCTAATTCAAAGGAGACCTCCCCTTGGGTATACCACCTCAGGTCATCCCCTCTCCTCCTTTTGGTGTACGGTAGTTCAATTTGACTGGGTTGAGTGTGGACCAGAGTGTGAATCTTTGATATTTCGTAGGCATTGTCACGGGTTATGCTTGGATCCTCATTTCCGTTATGTCCCTCACTTCTCACAAATCAATCGTTCACTTATGCACCAGTTGAGGAAGTTTTCGAGTTGACTTGGTATTCTTATCGGAGTGAACCGTTCGGATTGGCGAACACTTGCTTTCCAATTTATTTTCATCACAACTCACAAAACCAAACTTCAACTCCATAAGATTTTACACTTTTTTTTACCAAAATCACCTTTTACTCGATTCACATCCTTCCCCGTGGAAACAACCTTGGAATACCTCCAAGTAAAACACGACCCATAAAAGTCTCTTTGCACTTGGGGAGCATTTTTGTACACACACATCACATTTCACATTTCCATTTTCCTTTTTCCTTGCCCTTTTTTTTGACACCATTCCAAGAGAGTGTGACACTCCCCTCGTCTTTTACACCCACATCATACATACATTGAGGGAAAGTGTTAGGAGGTTAGGAATAACAAGGAAAACGATCAAGCAGTCATAGCCACCACCAGTACCATTATACCACCACCACAACCACCATTACCTCCACTGTCGCCACCATTTTTTGATCTTGCAGGCAAAACTAAGAGGAGGCCTTATCTGATGTAAAAGAAATTATTGCTTAGAGAAGATTATGTATCAAAACAAACCATTGGACTACTTTACATGGGTGTTTGAATTGTCAAAGTACAAAAGTAGAATCTTTTTTTTTTTTTTTTGGACAAACAGACAAATAAATAGTCACCGGTTGCTTGCAGAAAATTAGTTCCTGCTGTAGAAAGTCAAACTTTCTTATATCTAACAACCAATAAATTGAATAGCTTATATCTTTCCCGTGGTTCAAGTTCGTGGTATTGATCATCAATTCAAAAAACTCTGAGACATATCGATTGCGGTGTTTTAGAGTGATATTTGGTAATACGACCTACAAGAAAATGTTAACCATGACGAGAGATTAAAGTCATATCGCAGCATCGCGGAATCGTATCAGCCGATTCGATGATTCAAATACAACTAGAAATTATCAACATTTTTTTGAATTGAATGGGTTGACATTGCAAGATATTAAAAACAACAGTTTGTTTTTAAATAAAAAGAGAGCAATAGGTTGTTAAAGCCTAAAGGTTGTCCCGCTGCGGCCAAACACATATTGAGAGTATCGAGATCAAGACGAAAGTGGATGAAAGCCAACGTAAGTAATACCAAAATCATGGTGACCCTTTTCTCAAACTTTTGTTTCAATTGACTTGCAGTCAAGTCCTTAAATCATTGTTGTAGTAGTATTAGTAGTATAAATGAGTAATGCTAGAATGACCACAAAAATGGATCAAAAACAATGATAAAACAATGTGGCATTACTAAAATGATATTGTTGGTTCACTTTTGACATTATGGTAATACTACATCATTAGGTCTATGTTTTGTCCACTTTTTTGGTCAGTGTAGCACATAAGAATTCAAAGTATTTGCCTCTTGCTCAACCTTGCTTTAAAGCTGGTGTCCTCTATCTGTTCATTGTTTTTCACATAACCACATGGTGTGCTTGTCACAAATGGAGCTCCTACCATAATTATCTATCATGATCAGACGACACATTGGATCAATTAATAGGTGAGTTTTTTTTTTTTGAGCAATGCTTTGGTTGCTTATGTTCTGAAAATTGGTGGTAGTAGTGTTGTCATGTATTTCTAGCAAAGTATCTACAGATTACTTGGGTAGATCATGTGTGCTTTTTGTGTGGTGTATCTAACTATCTATGTAATGACTAATCTTTGTGCAGCATGGTTAACTGTTTGAATGCAACTATAAATGTTCTATTTAGCATATTATTAAATCAATGTCCGTGCCTAAAGGCTTATCCTAAGATCAGGCTTGTCATAGTTTCTAAGCACATTGACTAATTTTCTTATTAATTTAGCGGTCTTGATTTATTTTCTTTAGGAGTATTTATATCACTCACCCTCTTGTACAAGCCGTAGCTGCAACAGACAACAAATATACAATATAAATATTCAATCATATTCGATTACCTAATCAACACGGGAATTCTAACTCAATTTTGTCATATAATCACTAAATTACATTGTCTATATATGTCTATATAATAAAGTAACTTACAATTCAAATCTTAAAAGATAAATAAAATGACTTTTGTTATTCGCGGTTAAGATCGTTTTAAATTTTACTTAAATTAATCTAAACGGCTAACATTAACACCCTAAATT
>CAUOFW020007586.1:0-20452 GCA_963454935.2 Ilex paraguariensis
CGTATTTCCCGTGCAAATGCAATGTAGTGCATCATTGCAATGTCTATGTCATACTCAATATGCAATGTATGTCAATGAGCAAATTAAACCACACATCTCCACATGTGTCATGGCAATCTAAATCACATGTATATAATCACCAAAATTCATTATCATATTAATACATCAACTAACATATATCAACAATCCTTCACAAGCATATTATACATAACTCATGTCATAATACACTTCATGTACAAGCACTATAAAACCATAGCATCCTCAAAATATCAAGTTTCAAGAATTACACAAGTACATTCCTTATACCAAACTTAGCTAGGAATTGGTCTAGGCTATTTCCATACCCATTTTTCTTTTATTTTCCACAATCTTAGTCAAGTGACCTAGGTATTTTATACCCTTACCAAATAACATATTACATCCTAGGTAAGAAATGAACTAAAGTAGGAGAAATCCTACCTCTTGAAGCGTAAAAGAAAGGGAGAAAGTTTCAAGAACACTCTCAATCCCCAAACCTTTGATTTTTTCAAAATTCGCCTCTTGGATCTTCGGTGAAATCTTCGTTCTTGATACATACGTGTAGCCCTCGCCGTGTAGATTAACTTTAACTCTTGGTCCGACGGAACGTAGAAATCGAAAAAGCAAAGAAAGGTAGAAATTCTTTATTTTCTCTCTTCACACGTCTGAACACAACCATCCAAATGGGTAAAATATCTAAATTTTAAGATATTTTGCCATTATTTATACTTTTAATTTCGCGGTCCACATCGCCCCACTCATTTATCACTTTCGAATTCGTTTTTAACCCGAAACGACTTAATTAAATTTTATTTTTAGTTCAAATTAATTTTATTTAAAATTTCATCTAATTATAAGAAAATTTTATAATTTTTATTTTGAGGATGTTTAAAAGTTCATTCGTCACTCAATTGTATCGAAAAACATGTAAAATTCAACTATCTCGGAATTTGACGTGGTAACTCAATTTTGCAGTACGAATCCAACAGTGAAGTCCATTGCTCCATCTGAGCTCTTTAGAAATATACATTTTAAACCCGCATAATAGTGATAAATTACCATTTTATCATTTTTTCAAAAAAATTTAAATTTATCCGAGTTTTACAGATAATGTGATGGGTGGTGGATAATGGCAACGGTGGTAAGTGTGGTGGGAATATGTGATAGTGGGTAGCTGTAGTAGTGGGCAATGACTGGTGATGGTGGTGGTTGGTAGGGATAGGTGTGGTGGAGAGGTGAGTGGCAGTGGCTGGTGGCAATTGTGGGCGACAATGGGTGATAGTGGGTGATAATGGGCAACAATAATGATAATGAGTGTTGATGATGGGCGACGGTGGTAGTGGGATGGTGACGACGGATGACGATGGTAACAATCGGTGGTGGATAACGATGGTGGTAAGGTCCAACAGCGCTGATGATGATGGTAGGGTGCGGTAGCAGTGGTGGTGGTGGTGGTGGTAATGATGATGGTGGTGGGGATGGTGGTGGTGATAGTGGTAGTGGTAGTGATGGTGGTGGGGTGGTGATAGTAGTGGTAATGGAGTGGTAGAGGCAATAAAGGTGGTGATAGCAGTGGTGGTAGTAATGGTGGTAGCAACGGTGATGGTAGTGGTGGTGATAGCAGCGGCGGTGGTGGTGATGGTGGTAGTGAGACAGTGGGTATGGTAGGGTGGCGATAGTGGTGGTGGCAGTGACGACGACGACGATGGTGGTGGTGGGGGTAGGGGTAGGGGTGGTGGTAGTAGTGATGATGGTGGAGCGATGGGGGTGGGGGTGGTATAAGTAGTGGTAGGGCGGTTCCAAACATTATTATTATTTTTAAAGTACTTATGAGAAATAATTTTTAGAAACACTTTTAAAAAGTGACTTCAAACACACCCCTAGGTTTGTATTGTATTTTATTTTATTATATAGATTTGACTCGATACATTTTTTTTTATTATTTCAACTATTTTGACTGTAAAAAATTTATTTAACAATTGTATCATTTTAGAAGTGACATATATTAAATTTAGAATACCGATCATCTTATTTAACAACTAAATTAAATTTTTGGGCAAAATTCAGTTTACCTCCTTGTGATTTGGGTATTTTACACATAACTCCCCTATAATTTGGAAATCAGCACATTACCCCCCTTATTCTTTTGAACTAATATGCATAATTAACACCATAAACAGAAATGATAAAATGACTTTAGTACCCTCAACTATTCATCATCTTCTTCCTCCCTCTCAATTATAGCCTAATTTTCTGAAAAATCAACTAACCATCCAACTTTATAAGTTTTTCTCTCTCTTCACAAAGTACCAAACTTACTCAAACCAATGTCAATATCCTCCACTCTCAACCTAGTTTTAAACCCCACGGACTTGTTTCCTTAAATAGCCTCCATGACCCACGAATTTAAGCTCAAAGGTGATCACAAACTCATTTTGGCAAGTTATGTATACATCAGATTTTTTTTAACATTTGGGCCAACTTTGGCCCTTAGTTTCTCCCTCATTTCTCAACCTTTTTGGGTGATTCAAATGCCTAAATTTAACTTCTTTCTACCCTCTTTCTAACCATGTATTTAGTTTGTCCAAATCATGCACAAGGTAAGAAGAAATCGAGCTCCAAAGTGACGGTTCATCATTTTTAAAAATTATCACAATTTTTAATTCAAATTTTCACCCACCAAATCTCATTCTTTCTCGATTCTAACTTCAAAAATGGATTTCTTGACCCTAAAAATGGTGGATTAGGCCCCCCTTTACCTACGAAACTCGAAATTTTGAATACCAAAAATTCAAGTTTCAAATTTAAACAAGGGTTTTGATTTTCTCTCACTATACACCACGGCCACTAAATAAACTTTAGGAAATTGTTATTGAATATGAAAACAAGCTTACCCTATCACAGAATTGTGGATGATGCCTTGTAGTAAAAGTTCTCTTTGCAATTAACAACTCAACACTCATCTCAAAACCCATTTAAAAATCATTTGTAATTTTGCATTCGAAGCTTCTGATAGAAACTCATACCCAACACTGAGTGCGAATATATGAAAATTAAATGGTGAGTATGTTTTAAAAGGTTATTGAGGTAGTCAACGTATTTGGAGAAAACGTCTTTCATGGAAGAGGACTCAGTGGTCACTGGTTACTGTTCTTGGCTTCTTTGCTGCGCTTTGTAAGGTCGACTCAGAGAGAGAGAGAAAGATTATATTGACGAAGGTGCTGGCGTTTGGAAGCCATGAGGATGAGTTTGTGGAAGGCGGAGGAGTATAACATCTGTTAATATAGGGCCATTTTTGACATTCGGGTATATTTATTTTGGAGAAAAGCTGATAACTTTATTGATCAATCGTCAAACTAGCGCGTCCTCTCCACTTCTGTCTATTCTGATGAAAAATCTAACAATTGCAGTTTAGTCCATAACTATAGGGGAGTGATGTGTTTATTTCCAAATGATAGGATGGTCATCTGCTCAAGGCACAAACCACGAGGGGGTAAACTGGAATTTGCCCTAAATTTTTAGACAAACTAAGTGAAAAGTCCCTTGATATAGATGATATATAAAAACTAAGTAAAATAAGTTTTAATTCTAAAAAAAACTATATAATACAACTATAAGAAATAAAAAAAATTGAATATTCTTTTATACAATACCAATGAAATTTATTTGTAATATCAAAATTAGATGATTCCTATTTGATATTAACCCACAGTATCTGATCCTTTGTGACTTGACTATTGGTTAATTAAATTGACAATATGACAACATGGGCCTAGTAGTGCGTAACAATGGTCTATAATTTAACCATATGTCTCACAGCCTATTAACCGGCTGGGCTTATTAACAAGTAACAACTGACTTGGTCAACTAATTTTAACCATGGTTAGATTACTGTACCCATAAAATGCCAGCTTCCCTCCTTCGAGTCCATCGATCACAGTCTACGTTACTTTTGGATTTCACCGGTTTAAAATCGCCGGAAAACTTAAAAACCCACCGGGCAATGACTGTGTTCACGAACAAGGCCGCCGGATTTCTGGCCGGAAAGCAAGTGTTCCCAGTAGAGTGCGAGTCGGTGGTGTCTCAACGCCTTGTCGACGCTGTTCACGCTAACGACGTCAAAACGGCGTTGGAGTGCATTGCTAATCCCTTCATTGATGTTAACTACATTGGAACTGTGAATTTGAAGGCGAGGAAGACGGAAATAGAGTTGAACTATGAGTGTGCGAATGAAGTTCGTTTCGAGTTCGAAGAGTTCAAGACGGAGGTCACCGCTTTGTTCCTGGCTGCTCATAATGCAAATGTGACGTTAGTCAGGAAATTACTGGTGAGTTTTTGTTTCAATTTTGTGGAAGTCAAGCTCGATTTTGAATCCTGGTGGATTACTTCAAGGTTTTCTGTGATTTAAGGACTGAAGTCCGTTTTACTTCTGGTTTTATCAAAGTCTGGGTTTTTACGGGCGTTTTTGCTGTGAAATGTTTATTGACTTCACTATTTTTACATTTTTCTGTGATTTGTTCAAGTTCTGCAGTTATCCCCCATCTTCATCTGCCTCTCTCACACGCACCCAGAGAGAGAGAGAGAGAGACACACACACACACACAGACATTTGGTTTATTTTTACTATGAGAAAATATGCTGAAAGATTAAAAAAAAAAATAGCTTTGAAGTCATTCGAGAAGCAGAGACATGAGGGATAGTTGATTTTTTTTTTTTTTGGGCATCTTGAAAGTTTTGGTTGACCTCAAATATAAATGTTATTTATTTTGTAACCTTTCTTTGATGATTTTCTTGGTAATTTTATAGGCGTTAAATCCTCGATTTCGTTTATAAAAGTTTGAAGCTTGCAAGCAATCTGGGATTGTTGCTTGAAATTCGCCATTAAGAGTGTTCTCTGGATATCTTCTAGATGTAGAGGCTGTATATAATTTACTGTAAACGTATAAGAGAATTAATGCTTCGTTCAAAATTCAAAAAATCATTAATGTAATTTGGTAATAATTATTTCCGCGAGGGAAGATTCATGTAAAGTTCACTACAGCTATAATCTGAAAGTCGTTTTGGTATTTTTCTGGGGACAGAGTGTTGGAGGCAACGTGAACCAGAAATTGTTTCGTGGCTATGCGACGACAGCAGCAGTGAGGGAGGGACATATTGAGATTTTGCAGATACTGATAAATGGTGGGGCAGCTCAGCCTGCGTGTGAGGATGCTTTGTTGGAGGCAAGCTACATGGGGCTGGACAGACCTGCTGAGATTCTTATGGGCAGTGACATGATCCGCCCCCAGGTTGCAGTGCACGCTCTTGTCACCGCATCATGCAGAGGGTTTGGGGATGTTGTTGACACACTCATCAAGGTACTTCATGTGTCTCATACATGCGGGACATTTCACATGAGAACCTGACATATTACCTATAAATCTTTAACTGTAGACCCCAGTTGGTTGAGTTTTTTTTTGGTCAGGACAGTTGGTTGAGTTCAGTGACCATGAAAACTATACCAAATATTGGCATAAGTTGTGAAATAGTAAATTAAGATTCGCATAAGGTACACAGAAGTGTAGATCTAAGGCTTGATTGAGAGTCAAGTAAATGTGGTTTCTTGTATCAATGGTGATCAAAGAGGCCACCATTCGCTAGAAACCTGTAAATCATTAATACTATTTGAACTTTATCTGTATTCTAAAATTGGGTCTCTTATGCCTGCACTTTCATTAATTGGAAGTCCTTTATTTGTAATTGAGCATGTAAACTTTAAGGTTAAGGAACTGAGGTCGGGATTCCCACTAGCAGAACTGAATTTAATTATCTTTAGACTTGCACTTACCTTTCTGCAGTTCCCCAAATCAGCTCCGTTGGTTTTTCGTAATAGCTATCATTTGAGTGTAAAATTGCTGAATTTCCAGCCATCTATCTTCCAAAATTTCATGAACAATGTTGGATATTTTGTAGTATTGCCAACTTTCTTTTTATTGCATCTCTAACTAGTCAGTTTAGGCCCACGGTAAAAGTACGAGTTGGCAAAATGATTTTGAATGACTAAAAAAATTTGACTGCAGAACTTGTATCTGGGAGAAATGAAACTGCAGAGAAGATTGTCTATTTTCCTTGTTGCTATTTATATATTTAAGCTTAAGGGCTGGCTTTCATTTGAACCTGGGCCTCCTTGATTTCTAACAAGGAGATTCATGGAGGTTCATAACAAACCTAGGATTTGTTTGCCAAGTCTAGAATAAAATTCAATTAAGGATAATACCGGCTTCCCAATATCCCTATTGAGGAGAGTCCCCACCTCCATGCCAACTATATTCATATAAATGACCAGTTGAAGTTCCCAAATGACATTTATGCTTTTGATTGGTGGCAGTGTGGAGTTGATGCCAATGCAAATGCCCGGGTGCTGCTTCGGTCCTCCAAGCCATCTTTGCATGCCAATGTTGATTGTAATGCACTTGCTGCTGCCATTGTTAGTAGGCAGATTTCTGTTGTTCAGCTGTTGTTACAGGTAACTATCTTGATGCAAGATGACCAAAACTTTGTAAATAAGATGGATTTTCCAGCAGGATATTATGACTAGCATATATCTCATGTAAAAGACCCCATGTCAGGAGTGTCGGACCAAATGATTGCCTGCAGGTCACAATATTGCAGGGTATCATAAAACCAATTCCTGACTTTCAGGTTGAGTCTACAGCATCCCCTTATATGGTCCCTTGTGTATGCTGCCCATTTTCTAGCCCCACCGGCAGGATCAGTAGCTGGTTGTTCAGTTTCTAATATGAGCATTATGATTTGTCAGACTCAAGCTATGATCTAATATGAAGTTATTCTTTGACATGGGACAGAAGCATGGTGCCAGAACAGACACCAAGGTGAGACTGGGAGCCTGGTCATGGGACACAGCTACAGGAGAAGAATTTCGGGTGGGTGCTGGGTTATCTGAACCGTACAGTATCACATGGTGTGCAGTGGAATATTTTGAAGCCAGTGGCACCATCTTGCGCTTGCTCCTGCAGCACCTCTCACCGAACATCCCTCATCTCGGGAGGACAATCATTCACCATGCCGTCCTATGTGGCAATGCCAGAGCAGTCGAGGTGCTTTTGAATTCCGGTGCAGATGTGGAACTTCCAATTGAAACAACTAAAGGAACAGAGTTTCGCGCAATACATATGGCTGCACGACTTAACTTAGCTGAAGTTCTCCAATACATTATCAATGCTGGCTGCAATCTCAATTCCAGGACTGAATCTGGTGAGACTGCACTAATGATCTGTGCAAGGTTTAAGTGCAAGGAGTGTCTCAAAGTTTTGGCATCAGCAGGTGCGAATTTTGGTTTGGTCAATTTGGCTGGTCAATCTGTTATCTCAATTGCTGGATTAGTGTGGTGGACACTCGGATTCCAACAAGCGGTTCTAGATGTAATTCGAGCAGGGAAGGTTGTTCAATCTAGCAGTGCAAAAATATTGTCTCCACTGATGTTTGTGACGCGAGTAAATGATATTGAGGCCTTAGAAGTACTTACCAAGCAACCACACATCAATCTTGATGAGCAAGATGAAAATGGATTCTCAGCAGTCATGGTTGCCGCAGCAGGTGGTCATGTGGAGGCTTTCCGTGTTCTTGTTTATGCTGAGGCTGATGTACAGCTACTTAATAAGTACGGTGACACAGCAATTAGCCTATCAGAAGCAAATCAGAAGAGTGATGCTTTTGAACAGGTAATGCTAGAATATTCCCTTGCAAAGGGAAAGCACGATTCAGGTGGATTCTGTGCTCTACATCGTGCTGCACGTCGTGGTGACCTAGACTCTGTATGTACGTTGACTCGTGCAGGCTGTGACGTTAATGTGCTCGATTGTGATGGATACACTCCACTTATGCTAGCAGCAAGAGGAGGTCATAGGAAGATTTGTGAGCTCCTGATCTCATGTGGGGCAAGGTGTGAGATTCAGAATGCTAGGCATGAGACTGCACTCTTCTTGGCAAGGAAAAATGGGGTGGGAAATGATGCAGAATGTGTAATATTGGATGAACTGGCTCGGAGACTTGTGTTGGGTGGAGCTTTTGTGAAGAAGCACACAAAGAAAGGTAAAGGAACTCCCCATGGGAAGGTACTCAAGATGGTGGGTGCCGCTGGTGTGTTGAGGTGGGGAAAATCAAGCAAGAGAAATGTAATATGTAAGGGAGCTGAGGTGGGTCCCAGTTCAGCATTTCGGTGGAACCGCAGGAGGAAGTTTGATGCTGATGAACCAGGAGTGTTTCGGGTCATCACCACCAAGACCATGGAGGTTCATTTTGTGTGCGAGGGTGGAATTGAAATGGCCCAGCTGTGGGTGAGAGGAATTAGACTTGTAACTCAGGAAGCTATTTTTGGCAAGAGAATGGGAGATGATTGAACATTGCTTTGTAACTTTCTTTTTTCAGGCCTTTGTATAGAAGCCAGGGATATATTATTATCACTCCCCCTCTCTTTTTTGTTAGTAAGCCTCGCAACATTGCATATCTAGCAGCAACCTATTTGCTCTTCGCAACCGGAAAATATTGAAACTCTCACCCAATCCCCCATTGGGTGTTATGTTGAGCTATATGTCCTTGAAGTTTGCAGAAAGGCAACTCAATGAGAGAAAAAAATTGAACAGTGAACAGGTTCACAGGCCTTATAAATTGCATTCATTTCATTTCTATGGAGCTTGGCCCTTAACAACCACCAGCGAGATTGATCAAATCTAATGCTCCGTCTAGTAAGATGGAAAAATGGTAGGATAAAAAGTTGGAAGGATGGAAAGTTGGAGGGATAAATAAAATATTTGTTTGATAAGGAAGGAAAGTAAGAAGGATGAAAAAGTGGTTAGATTAATTTTCTTTCTAACTCATCAAAATCAATTCGTTCAAAATCGGAAGGAAAGTGGATGAAAAGTTAATTATTTATGTTGAAATGTATCATATTTGTCTATATATCTTTATATATTCATATATTATGTATATATTAGTTTCATATAAAAATACAATAGTAATATATATATTAATTAAAAAAAAAAAATTTAAAAAAATTAATATAAAAATAAAAATAAAAATTTTAAATTAAAAAAAAAATATTTTTTTCATCTTAATTAAGGGTGAAAATTTTTAACTTAACACGATAACACGACTCGAATTCGATAAGAAAATAAACAGGTTAACTCACAACTCGACACAACACAATAAGTTAAATGAGTTAAGGTAGGTTTGATTAATATTCGACACAAACTCGTAATGACTCAACATGAATTTGATATGACACGACTCGATTGTCACCCCTAAACTTAGCCATCACCAAAAAAAAAAAAATAGTTATTTTTATTTTCCATTCATCCGACCAAACAAAAAGGAAAAAAAGTGTATTATTTCTACTTTTCATTCTTAAAGAATAAAAAATATATCCTTCTTACTTTCTATCTTCTCCGCTAAACAGAGCATTAAGAAACAACTCCATCCCTTAAGAATGCATAACATGGTCTCGTAAGATTTTAATTGCTCAATTTCAGAGTTTTATAAAACATGTTCACTTGAATTACGTTTAAAAACTCAATACATTTAAATTTGAAGAATTAAACTCGGTGGAAATTGATAAATTTTGAAAAAAAAAATAAAAAATCAGAAGAGCTTGAAAGCTCCAAAGGAATAGAAAAATGCTCATCCAGTTCACACCGGGTGACCGGGCCTCAAGCCTCAGGTGTATAATTGTACAGAACAGACGATGGACGGAGCCACTTTGGAATAAAACAAACGATTATGGGTGAAATTTGAGAATAGAAATATTTTAGGGTTCCAATTGAGAATTCAAGCATTTTTTCAGGTACAAAGTGCGATTAACCCAAAAGGAATCAACCCGTTACCCGAACCAATTTCAGTCGGAGTCGGAGGCCAGCGCAAAACGAAAATCATTCGGCGAAAGGAAGGGGCAACCTCTAAAACCCTTGCTGTTTCGTTTGAGCATTGATTTCACTTGATTTATCAGTACCCTGCAGAGTCGAGCTTTGCTTTATTGTTTTGATCAATGGCAAATCTTCCGATCCTCCGATTTGAAGAGAAGATCGTAGAAACAGTGGAAAAAAACCCGGTGGTGGTGATTATAGGAGAGACCGGTTCAGGGAAGAGTACTCAGCTCTCTCAGATGCTATACAAAAGAGGTTACACCAATTCTGGCGTCATTGCCGTTACTCAGCCCCGACGAGTCGCAGCTGTTTCAGTTGCAAGGTGATATTCTTACTCTCCATAGCATACATCTCTATATTTATGTCTGCGTTTGTATATGCATACCTGTGAATCAGATTGCGATGAGAGTATTGCTTGGAGGAGCTCTTCATTTGATTTATTAATGAAAATTAAGTTTTGATTGCTGAGAAAATTGTTACCAATGTGATAAATTAAAGGTCATTAGGTTGTTTTCTTTCTATAGATATGTAATTTGAGATGTACAGTTGCAAAACTTATGAATTAGAAACTTTGATGCTTACAGTATGTTAATGGAACTAGGAAAAAGTTTAAAGCTTAGATATGAGAATTGGAGACTTGATTTACCTTTGGTTAGTTTGGTTGAGCAATTTGCAAGTTTTACAGCACAATATGCATGGTTAGTCTGGTTATAATCCAGTGATTTCAAGGCTTATCATGTGCTGGATTGTACACTATTGACAAACTTTTATGTCTCCTTTTACTTTTATTTTTGTTATGCACAGACGGGTGGCGCAAGAGCTTGGTGTTCAGCTTGGGGAGGAAGTGGGCTTCGCCATTCGTTTTGAAGATAGAACTTCAGAGAAAACACGTATTAAGTAATGTGATTTTACTCCTGGAAGATGATTTTTAACTTAATGGTTATCTGTAGTTTGCCAACTCATTTTTCCGAATTGGAATAGGAGAAATCACATATGAAGTAGACATGGCATTTGGAAGCCTTGAACAAGGAGAACCAATTCTATAGAAAAGTGGCTAATTGTGCCCAACCCCTAGTCAGAGCTCAAATAAACTATGATCACAAATACATGTGTTACGGAACACAACCAATAAAAGCCTTCTTAAATCGACAAGTAGTCTAACTAATATACAAACCCTAATCCCATTTTAAGCTCAATGGATATTAATATGGACACACATTTGTCGATAGAGAGAATACACCTATCAAGTAATGTGTTCAATAGAGAGAATATACCTATCAAGTAATGTGTTCTTTTTTTTTTTTGGCTAAAAGTTGATTTCAAGCTTAATAGCCATTTCTAGTTTTCTACTCTGCTGGTCACTAACTTGGGGTTGTTATAATGCCCAGATACCTTACTGATGGAGTCCTCCTCCGAGAAAGTCTTTCTAACCCTGAGCTAGATCAGTATTCAGTAATCATATTGGACGAAGCTCATGAGAGGAGTCTAAACACGTAAGGCTTGTTTCCCATGCTTCCTTGACATGGTTTGAACTATGAATCTATTTTGTTTTGGGTCCTTTTCCAACGCCATATTGTGTTCCATAGAATATACTAATGGAAACTGGAAAATTTTCGGGTTATTGGAACTTCTATAGTGTGTATGTTTGATTATTCTGTATATTTCCATTCAGATTATTATTTGCTCTGTATAAAATGCACTTCGTTTAAGGAAGCATATATGGTCAGGGATATATTGCTGGGACTGATGAAACGGTTGATTAAATTGCGTGCCTCCAATTTGAAAGTTTTGATCACTTCAGCTACTCTTGATGGTGAAAAAGTATCAAGATTCTTCTCTAGTTGCCCCATCCTGACAGTCCCAGGGAAGTTATTTCCTGTGGAAATACTCTACAGCTCAGAGCGCCCCAAAAATTATATCGAGTCTTCTCTGAAAACAGCTATTGGTATGACTGCAACTTTGGGTTTCAATGCATTCTCATTTACATGTCCGTTAGCTTGGTTTTGTTGCTTCAGTTCTTTATTATCCTTCCTTCTGCATTGCATACCTAGGGGACTATGTTGTTGTTTGCATTATGGAACATATTCTTTTGTTTTGGATTTCAGTTTGCTTGAGATTGTGCTGACCAATTTGCTTCAATAGATATACATGTTCGAGAACCAGAAGGGGATGTCTTAATATTCATGACAGGACAGGTTAGCATTTTCTATGTCATGCATAGCATGGAATATTATTGGAGTAATAACTCATAGTTCTTATGTTTACTGCACCTTGCGCATTTTGATTGGAAGCTTTTCACATGAGGTTTTCTATAGGATGACATAGAGAAGTTGGTATCTAAATTGGAGGAGAAAATTCTAGGCCTTGCAAAAGGTTCTTGCATGGATGCCATAATACTTCCCCTTCATGGATCTTTGCCACCTGAAATGCAGGCAAGTTTTGTCTATTTATCTTGTTTTGATAAATTCCTACAAACCTTATTCTATAGTCTTGCTGCTTATATATCAGTTGCTTCATGGTTTTCTCAAATTGGATGGCCTTTAAAGGACTCATGTGGTATGTGAGCAACTACTCTTGCCTGTCCCAACTTTGAGTAGTATTACTTCGCATGATAGCACATTCACGAACGCCATCTGTCCAAGTGCATTGAAGGTTCTTAATTTCCTCTTTATTTGTAACCCATGTTTCAAAATCCTTTTATGGTTGTTTGTTGATCAGCTCATTACGATGGGCATGACATTTGGCATGGGCTGAGAGTGATGTGAAGATTTTGCAGAAATAGTATTGACTAATTTTTACTATGCTTTTGGGTTTCTTTCTTGAGGATTTAATTCAATAGAATCAATTTATTCCATTTTTAAAGTATTCTGATTGAAATGGGGTGTGTTTGGATAGCGAAGAAATTAATAGACTTCGCCCTCCCAGTAGATCTTTTGTTGCTGTTTTTATTTTCGTTGTTGCCTAATGATGAAAATTTGACTTGTCCTATCAATCAACCTTCTTATAACTGACATTCTATGACTCAATAATGCTATTAACTAGTAACTTTGAGGGACCAGCTTCATTCCATGGTAGATAACTAATAATTCTCTTACTCGTAATTTGTATTGAAAAATTATGTTGTATTATTAATTATTGGAGAGGAAAAAAAGTATATCACCCCTGATAATATGTGTATCTATCAGTCATAGTAAAGAACATTGTGAACTACAAGGTGAGGTGCATAAAATATCATATTTATTTTTTGGGGAATAATCTGCCACCCCCTTAAAATATCTGTGTTATTTTTTACTTTTGTGGTGAAACCAATGTACTGCATAAATGTTAGGTCTGTTTTTGTCTGCCCTCTCATGGAGCTTGTGTAAGTAGGACCACACTGGGTAATGACCTTTACTATTATGCACTACTTTGCAATGAATGGGAAAATATTAGCACTCTTAGATCAGCCCTTGTTACGTGGTTTTGCTAATTTGTATATACTTTTCGACATCATCTATTGAGGTTGATGTTGACTTTTTTTTCTTATCTTTGCAGTTCATCTTTTGAATTGATAAGTAGAGCTGGGATTGCATTCTTTTTTCTAGCTGTAGTTTGACCTATTTCTCTTTGTTTAATTGTTGATTCTTCATGTTTTGTTAACCCTGTAGGTACGTGTATTCCATCCTGCGCTTCCAGACTGTAGGCGATTTATTGTTGCTACAAACATTGCTGAAACTTCTTTGACTGTTGACGGTGTTGTGTAAGGATGCTTGGCACTTGCATGATAAATGTATCTGCGCATAGTTAAAAGAGTTTAATTTTGACCTTCATAATCACTGTTTATCTCCTTGTGTTCTGTAAAAGGATGTTGCATATGATTTGCAATGCTATATTCTCAAGGCCAAAAACTAGGATACCCATGTTATTCAACAATACCTTTATGGATAAACTTTTTTATGAAGATCAACAAGGTTATTTTGAGAATACCAACATATAATAAAAGGGTTTTTTTCTAAAGAAGACTCCTGGAGGAAATAAAATAGACCATTAGGCATCGTGGACGTGTAATCACAAAGCACTTGAATCTGTTCTTGGCTGATTAATATGGACAGCCATAGACATAAGTGTGGAAGATATGAGGAACATATCCTCTCTTATTTTACATATTTTTATAGTTTACTCACTTTGATTATCTTAACCCTTTCTCGCTATCACAATATATCCCTTTTTGTACATGATTGAAATATGTTTTTAATGGCTGTTACAATTGGTCTTTCCCAGAGAAATGCAAAAGGATAAATAATTGAAGTATTTATTATACTACTGCATGTAAGAGTAAGATTGCTCTGCTCTTTTGCTACAATAGAATATTTGTGAATCTTAGTGATTTGTTTCCCTGTATATATATTTCTTCTGCTTCCTGTTAGCCGCTGCTTGAAATTGTACTAAAATTTACCTTTTTGTTGTTTTTTTCTGTAGTAAGCAAATATGTGAATGCCAAAAGAAAAAATGTTGGTTGATCAGTATTTTGAGTAAATTTAGGTAGCACTCTCCTGTTAACATACTTCATTTTGGTGATAGGTACGTTGTTGATTCCGGTTATGTGAAGCAACGGCAATACAACCCATCAACTGGCATGTATTCCCTTGATGTTGTTCCAATTAGCAAGTAAGAATTTGAATCTATGAGTTATTGTTTTTTGCAGCATTCAGTAACACCACACCACAAAGATATTTTTCTTCCAAATGATTTCCATTTGTAATCACTACAAATTTTGAGCTTGTAGCTTTGTATGATTGAAAGGGTGCAAGCCAATCAGCGTGCAGGACGAGCTGGAAGAACATGTCCTGGGAAATGCTACCGGTTATACCCATCCATGGTTTACCATGATGATTTTTTGGATGCTACAGTTCCTGAAATACAGCGGTCATCTCTTGCAGGGAGTGTCCTTTATTTGAAATCGTTGGACCTCCCTGATATTGATATTCTCAAATTTAACTTCCTTGATCCCCCTTCATGTGAGAAAACTCTGTTCTTCCTACTCTTCAGTGTTCAGGTTTTATTGCTCACAATATCTCTGTACAAGTATTCAGTGATTACATCTCAATGGCTTTGCTGCAGCTGAGTCATTAGAAGATGCTCTGAAGCAGTTATATCTCATTGATGCTATTGATGATAATGGATCCATTACAAGTGTTGGACGAACAATGGCTGGTACTGAATCCTTTTCTAAGTTAAAAACTTAATATGTTAGCTTACTAAAGACATGTAAGAAAGGGGGAAAGAAATTAGATTTGGACTATTTCTTTTTGAATTGTATCTAGAGTCATTGTATCGGTTTTGAAAATTGGGTGGATAATTATTTGAAAGCCTATTGTGTTGAATTTAGTTCCCCAAGGAAAGATGTTTGTTTTCTGTGTTCACCGAGAATTTTTCTGTGCTTTATGCAGAACTTCCTTTAGAGCCTTCCCTCTCAAGAACCTTATTGGAAGCAAATGAGTGTGGTTGCTTATCCCAGGCTTTGACAGTTGCTGCTATGTTATCTGCAGAAACCACATTGATTGCAGGTCGAAGGTAGATTCTTCAATTTTTCTGTAGCATACTTGTAGTTGCGAATGCTGGATTTTTTTGCAAGTTATCTCAAGTGTTATATACAATTCTATAAACAAGTAAAACTGTATCATGAAGAGCATGCAAAATTCGTTGATCTCAGAAGGCAAGAAATCCATTGCTCAAATTACATTCAAATAAGCAAATGGAGAGTAGCTGGCTGCAACAATTTTTTTTTTTTTGTCCTTTTCTATTCTTGTGCTGATAAAATGTCTTTGGGAAGTGGATAAGACTTCAACTGATATGAAGCTACATAATTCATGGAACAAGATGAGAACAGAATAATACCCGCAGCATTCTCTAGTTTTACATTTTACCCTGGAAAGATAGAAACTCTGGCCTGATATTTTTGCAGGTCCTTTGCCCGTTTGCATGTACCTAGTGGAGTTTCCAGCAGAGGCTTCTAAGCTGTCCTGCTCTCTGCACTTCCTATCAGCTTATTGTCATACAATCTCTGGCCAATCATCATCATTGCGAACCTAAATCATACCACCAGTGCACTCGCAAAACATTTGTCATGGTTTCCAATGATTAATAGAAGGAATCTATTTCTCCGTTACTTTAGGAAAGGTTATAAATTCAGTTGTAGTGGTTATAAATTCAGTTGTAGTGGTTATGATAAATGGCGAACTAGTGGCTCTATGTAATAATAGTTTCTTCTTTGATGTTTTTCCTTGCTGTCCCTGTATAAATGATGCAAATGTGCATTATTTATCTAAGTGTTAGAACCAGCATTTATATATCAGTAAGCAGTTTGGATCAATTACCTCAACCAATGGTTACAATAATCGTTGAATTTATCTACCCAGTGGTTCTGTGAATTTTGTGTGATGAATTATTATTTTTTGTTATGAAGTCTCCATTGTGGGGGCCATTGCCTGGTGTAGTGGAAGAAGTGTGGGGCTAAAAACTATGAGGTTTTACCCCGAAAAAAACTACCGGGTTGCAGATCCGAATTTAAGACAGACCCTTTGTACAAATAATACCAAATTTTACCTCTATTCATTACATATGTCTAGTAGCCTTGAGTAACAGGGGACAAAATGAGTATAATGACGTTTTTCTAAAAGAATCTCTCGATAATGATTGCAGTTGGTAATAATTTTTAAGCATTCTTATTATGCTGATGTTGGCACATATTCATCTTTCAAATCCTTGCATCTTGACTGTGTTTGCAGGTATAGCAGTACAGAATTACTTCATTTTCTGACAAAATGAATAATTACTTTTTCCATCTTTTCATAGAAATTTTGTTGGGGATCGTATGGTTGTTTTATTAGTTGTATTTATATTTATATAGTTTACAATAAATTTGTGCCCTCCTCTACGTTCCCATGCTAAAATTATTCTTTGATGTCATTATTGTCTTCTCTCGGTCTGCAGCAAGAGCACTGAAAAGAAGAGGAAGCACCCTCCTTCGGACCTTCCTGATGGTTCTGGCTGGGGTGATCACATCCAATTACTTCAGATCTATGAGCATTGGGATCAGACCGACTACAGCGTAGATTGGTGTAAAGACAACAACTTACAGGTACCTTTCTGCAGTCCTTTCTAGGAAGCTAATTTATATACATGCTACAAGAATAATTGTACATGTAATTCTCAATATACAACCTCTGGCTCCTTGGAACTATTATAAAAAAGTATTGTAGCCATCATTCTAGGGCAGCCTTGTGTGGACTCCAGTTCTGATGTAATTCAGGCATTAACTGTTTATTTTGTCACTTGGCAAGGAACTAGTGTGTTCTGATTATCCTTTTGCATTTGATTTAACTAGGAGCCTAGTAGTGGACTAAAATGAAGCAAATCCCCAAAAAAAATAGACATCAAACCAGGCAGACAATTAAAATTGAGATATTTGATTGCCTGTGCGCCTGTGTTCGCAACATGATTTCTGTTGGGTCTTTCTGATTGTAGGTGCGAGGGATGATGTTTGTCAAAGATGTTCGAAAACAATTATCTCAAATAATGCAAAAGGTTGCAAAAGGTTAGGGATCAACACTGCTGAGGGCATTCTGTGTTGCGAAATATGTAGCTCAAAGTTCTACCTTGATTTTCTGCTTTAGATATTTTCTGGCTTTTGTTTTGTTCGTCACATGAATTGTCTGCTGTTGAGGTATATCAAGTTTCTCTGAGTACTTCCCCCATAGAAATAGCTCTTTTTGATTTGTAACTTTAACAAACTTAGGATTTCTTCTAGCTGTGCATGGCTGCAAATAGTATTATCAGAGACATTGTCCTGTAAGCATGCATTGCTGGTGCTTTGAATGGACAATGTGGTCCTGTACAAAAGATATGTGAACGATGACATTGTGTCTGATGCATCTTTTTGATTGTTCTGCTTTGTCGGATACATCATTCTGTGTCCTATTATTTTTTTCATGCTCTTCTATTTTTAGTAGCTTTTCACAAGTATAGCATACGCTCTAGTCTGATCTCATGATTTACCGAAAATGCATATCTTTTTTTTCTGTTCACTTTTGTAGCTCAGCTGTTCTCCCTACTATTTCGGCTAATATTTATGTAACTTGTGCACCGAAGTTTGGGTGTTGTTTACTTGGCAAAACTGATTCCACATTCAGAAAGTAACTTTTTAATCACAGTAATGTTGGCCATGATCACATCAAAATCCAGGCATACAAAATGCACACACAACAACCAAGCACACAATTGAAAAAAAAACACAGCACAAGAGAACAGCATATGATCTTATTAGCAAGCCACATATAGGGTACAACAGAGAAACAGCATGCAACTAACTCGAGAGAAGAAAGCGGTTTACTTTGCAGCAAGTGCAGATCATTGGAGCCTAACCAGGCAGGTGATGTGACTGAATAAAATAGCAAAAAAAATACAAATAAAATTCTGGTCATGAGAATGCTGCTGGGTGCCTGAGATATGCATAATTTGGGGTATAGTTGGCCAAGTCCAATATAAGATGGGATGAGCATGGCAGAAAGGAGCCTCTTGACCTGCATATCATCTACATGTAGGTCGCAATTGTATAGATGCATTTGCTATTTTGACCTATAATGTAGGACTTTGTCTTTCAATTCTTTTGTTGACTTGGCTGTTGTTTTTGTTTTTCTTACCCCTGCTGCTTCCTGCTACACTTGAACATTGTCTCTCTTATTTCTCATACCACGAGCTGTTAACTTGAGCGGTTTCTTCTGCCTCAGACACAAGGAGGCAGAGGGTTCAAGTCTCAGTGAGGACATTGTACTACTTATCATCACTGGAAACAAAATTTCTCATGTTAGGTTATGTTGTCTATGGAAAACAGGGTCCTTAGATGTACGTACAAGTGAAAGATGGAAAGAAAGCCGACAGGCTTATAGGAAGTTGAGGAACGCTTTGTCTGTTGGCTATGCAAGCCAGCTTGCTGAGCGAATGATACGTCATAATGGTTATAGAACTCTTGGTTTCAAGTCCCAACTTGTTCAGGTACTTTACGTTACAACGTCATATGCAATTATGTTACCATGTCATGTACAACCACTGTAAAAAAATGATTAGTAGCTGAGGTTTTTAGACTCCTGAACTAGCTGCTAGTAGTTTATGCACAGCTCTATTTTTCAGTTTCTTTGTTTCAAATATGCCCGATGTCCAATATACTTTTTCTTAGGTGCATCCATCCTCTGTTTTGAGAACAGATGAAGAGGGAATGCTCCCAAATTACGTTGTGTACCATGAACTTATTGCTACATCGCGTCCATTTATGCGGAATGTGTGTGCAGTGGAGATGTCATGGGTCATGCCTATTTTGAAGAAGCTTGAGATGATTAACATCAACAAACTCAGGTAAACCTGTTTTTCCTGGGAAATATTCAGATGTTCCATTTTTAGTTGTTAGTCAGCCTTTTTTGTGTTATTTCATTGAGCGTGAGCCTTATTTGTATGAAGCAGTGGTGGATCAAGTCAATCTGAAGAGAGGAGCGAAGGAGAAAACTCGATCCTGCTGAAAAAAGATGTTAATACTGGTGGGCCACCTGAAGACCGTGATGCTAGGATACAAGCAGCTCGTGACCGCTTTCTGTCTCGTAAAGCACAGAGATAGCGTTGTGCTTGGCACCATGTGTACCGTATCAGTACTCCTGGTGGGGGTGGGGGTGGATGATACAGTCTGAAGTTCCAGCTATTCAAGGAAAAATGATGGCCACGTGGGACGAAGCCTTCAACTATCATCACTCTTGGTGGGATCTGGTATTGTTGATACCTTCTGAAGTTCCAACTGTTGATAATAATGGTATCTCAACCTTATCTGTCCATAATTTGTGCCGCTGATGTGGGAGATGAAGGCCATGGAAGAAGAACCCAACACACGGAAGGCAAGTATTATACTGTTTTTGGTTAAGCGTTGGGCTCCTAGTTGTGGATTACTCATGGGATGTAGCATTATTCAGCTAAGGTATACACCTACCAAAAGTATTTCCATGATGCAATTTCATTTGTTTTCAACAGAATAAGGGAATGACAGTCTGTCTCTCTATACGCACACAAGTGCTCTCTTGAGATGAGCTGTAGAAACTTTCTAATGTCACCTTATGCTTTATGAAACTGTGCTGGACCTTAGCTTTATTTATCGTTCTTCGTTGATGGTGGATGGTCTATTAATGCCGTATGAGGCACATCATCATAGAGCTTTTAGTGACTAGTGCTATGTCGTTGACCAAGGCAAATAGTGACCATATTATGCGGAATTTAGCTTTTATGGTTGCTGGCGCGGGTGCAAGAGCATGCGTCTTTGTGTGCAGGCGCTGTTATGAACAAGATTCTAATAGACGCACTCAACTCTAACCATTGGAATGAGTAAATAGGAGCCTCCGGTATGAGGTTTTTTGATTTTGAAAACTACACCAAATAAAAAATGAGAAACAGTTCAACGTCAGATTTTTCCCTCACGATCAGGTCTGATAAGAGTCGAGAAG
>CAUOFW020007587.1:0-20450 GCA_963454935.2 Ilex paraguariensis
ACATCAAATTAAAAATTTATGGTCCAAATACTAGACAGTGTGCAAAATCCTTTTTACCCAAATTCTCTCTAAAGTATGCTTTCACTCCGGAATACCTCCAAACTTCTACAACATACCCTATTACCTCAAATAACCCTTTTTAGTTCTACTCTTTAATTCCAAATAGTTCATGCATACATAATTACAAATATTAGCAGTTTTAAAACATAATAGTGTTGCTATATAAAGATAAGAATGTGGGGGTTTACAATCCACCCCCCTTAAAGAAAGTTTCGTCATTGAAACTTACCTTAAGTAGAGAACAAATTAGGGTACTTATCTCGCATCTCCAGCTTCGGTTCCCAAGTAGCTTCCTCCACGCCATGATGTTGCCTCAAGACTTTTACCAATTGGATGACTTTATTGCGAAGCACCTTCTCTTTAGTATCAAGAATCCCCATCGATTGTTCTTCATATGTTGCTCCATCTTGAATTCTATATCCTCTAAATCCATGACATGCATTTTATCCAATTGAGTCTTTCTTAACATTGACACATGGAACACATCATGCACCCCTGACAACTAAGCTGGTAACCAAAGTTGATATGCTACTTTGCCCACCACTTTGATCTCTTCAAATGGTCCGATGTACCTTGGAGCTAATTTTCCCTTCTTGCCAAATCTAAACACTCCCTTTTTGGGTGACACTTTGAGGAGCACATAGTCCCCTTTTTGGAATTCCAATGGTCTTCATCTTCTATCTGCATAGCTTTTTCTGTCTACTTTGTGCCGTGCGTAGTCTTTCCTAGATGAGTTGAATTTTTTCCGTAGTCTCCCGAACAATTTTTGACCCAAATAAGCTATTCTCTCTAGCTTCCAACGAACAAGTTGGGGACCTACATGGTCTTTCATACAATGCCTCATAAAGTGTCATGTTAATGCTAGATTGAAAATTGTTGTTATATGCGAATTCCACCAACGGCAAATGATCACACTCCAACTTCCCTTGAAGTATAACACACAAACACGTAACATGTCCTCCAAAATCTGTATCACCCTCTCGGATTGGCCATCCATTTGAGAATGAAAGGCGGTGCTAAAGTGTAACTCTATCCCCATAGCTTGTTGTAGATTTTGCCAGAATTGTGCCACAAACCGAGAATCACGATCCGACACAATAGAGAGTGAAACTCCATGTAATCTAATAATCTCACAGATATAAAGCTTGCTCATGGTCTCTAAGGAGTCAATGGTCTTCATACTCAAGAAATGAGCAGACTTTGTGAGTTTATCAACAATGACCCATACGACATTATGCCCTCGTGAAGTCTGGGGAAAATCAGATACGAAATCCATGGTGATGTGATCTCACTTCCACTCTAGGATAGGCAAAGACTATAGTAATCCTTTGGACTTTTGGTGGTCCACCTTCACTTGCTGACACACAATGCACTTTGCAATGTACTTAGCCACATCATGTTTCATCCATTTCCACCAATATTGGCACTTCGTGTCTCTATACATCTTAGTACTACCTGAATGTATGAAAAATTTTGAACAATGACACTTACCTAACACTTCTTCCCTTACTTGGTTATTGTTTGGTACACATAGTCTTCCACGAAACTGTAACTCATCATTATGTATCGACCATTCTCAATAATCTCATTTCTCTCCAATCTACCCTGGATAGCTCCCAACTTGGTATCTAATCGTTGCAACTCCACAATCCTTTGTCAAGAATTGGTTGAGTTACAAGATTAAATAAGCATGGCGATCCTTTTTGTCTATTCACCAATAGATCAAACTCCTCCAAAGCATCAATCCTTCCACCTATGAACAGCAAGAACATTGATTTCGCCCCTAGACTTTCGGCTAAGTGCATCTGCTACTACATTAGCCTTCCCCGGATGGTAGTTGAGTGTGAAGTCGTAGTCTTTTAGATATTCAATCCACCTTATTTGCCGAAGATTCAAGCATTTTTGTACGAAGATATACTTGAGGCTCTTATGATCTAGAAACACTTGAAACTTTTCTCCATAAAGGTAGCACCTCCATAACTTAAGAGCAAAAACCACAGCAGAAGGCTCCAAGTCGTGAGTGGGATAATTCTACTCATGGATCTTTAGTTTTCTCGAGCCATAAGCAAACCTTACATCCTTGCATTAGCATACATCTCAAGCCTCGTAATGAAGCATCGGTATACACATCGTATCCATCCCCACTGCTCGAAATAATGAGGACAGGAGTGGTTGTCAACCTTTCCTTCAAGGTACGAAAGGCTAACTTATACTCTTGATTCCACAAGAATCTCTCGCCCTTCTTCGTAAGGTGAGTCATTGGCATTGCTAGCTTTGAGAACCCTTCCACAAACCTCCGGTAGTAGCCTGCTAATCCCAGGAAACTACGTACTTCAGTCGCATTCCTCGGTGGTTCCCACTTCATCACTGCTTCAATATTTGTGGGGTCAACATCTATCCCTTTTCGGACACAAGATGACCAAGAAATTTCACTTCCTTCATCCAAAATTCACATTTACTCATCTTAACATATAACTTATGCTCTCTCAATGTTTGTAGCACTATCGAAAGATGGTTTTCATGTTCCCCTTGTGTCCAGGAATAGATTAATATGTCATCAATAAACACAATGACAAATTGATCTAGATACGATTGGAATACCCTGTACATCAAATCCATGAAGGCTGCAGGAGCATTTGTTAGTCCAAACGGCATTACCGTATATTCAAAATGACCATACCGAGTACGAAAAACTATCTTAGGAATATCCTTCTCCTTGATCGGCAGTTAATGGTACCCTGTGTGAAGATCAATCTTGGAGTAATACTTAGAATCCCTCAACTAATCGAATAAATCATCAATTCGTGGCAATGGGTATTTATTCTTCACTGTCACCCGATTCAACCTTCGGTAGTCCGTGCATAACTGAAGTGTTTCATCATACTTCTTCACAAAGAGGACCGGGGTTCCCCAAGGTGAAGTGCTTAAATGGATAAACCCAATAGTCAAGAGATGGTCCAACTGCTTCCTTAGCTCCTTTAACTCAAAAGGTGTCATCTGATAGGGAGCAATAGATATAGGTTCAGTTCCCAAATAGAGATCAATCTTAAACTCAATATCTCTTTGTGGGGGTAACCGGGTAGTTCATTTGGAAAGACATTAGAAAAATTCGATACTATCAACACCACATCCGCATGGAATTTATCCCAATTATCACCCATTAAGCGGGCCAAGAAACTCAAATTGTTCCCCGCCTTAGCTTTCAAGAATCTATTTTCTGTAGTGGGAAATGGATGAGAAGAATTTTGATCATTACTAAAACTGAAAACTACTCCACTCAGTAATCGGAATAAAATTCACTTTTGAAAACAATCCATTACCGCATGGAAAGTGGACAACAAGTTCATCCAAAATATTATGGCATACCCTTTCATGTCTAATGCAACCAAATCTACAATCAACTCTTGCTCCCTAATTTGAAGCACACAACCTCTACACACCCTCATAGTATTCAACCGTTCTCTTGTAGGCATGTCAATACTCAAGGCATTCTCTAGCTGCTCAATGTCCAATCCCAAATTAAGAGCATATATAGTGCGTATGAATGAATGAGTAGCACCAGGATCAAATAAAAATTCAGGCCCAAGATTTGTAGAGAAGAATAATACCTTCCATAACTAGATTGGAAACCTCTTCCTTAAGTTGGGTTAAAGCAAAAACTCTTCATTGATTAGTACCGCCGGGGGCTATAGCTCCTAACGGTCTTTGATGTAGTGGTTTTGGTAGTGGTGGCTTATGTGCATTAACCTATCCGGCCATCGGGGTATTCTTTTGGGGTGGGAAGATCGGACAATGATCCTAAAAATGCCCCAAACCTCCACATGCAAAGCAAGCTCGTGGGTCTACTCTTACCCTCTCTGGTACGCCTCTAACTCCTCAAACTTTCTGAAGTCTCTATCCAACCACGTGGTCTGGGCGATGGTATGGTGCCGTTCTCTGCACTCCACTGCTACTAGCACCGGTCCTAATTAGACCTCCCCTCATAAAGTTTTGTCGCCTTTGGTTGTCCTCTGTGTCTCTCTCCAGCAGTGCAGCTCTATCCACTAGATCCCCATAGTCTCTAATCTTGTGAGCCACAAGCTTCTTCCAGATGATAGGCCTCAAGCCCTGCTCAAAGCGTTTAGCCCTTCTGGCCTCGGTAGATATGAACTCCATGGCATAGCGGGATAGCTCATCAAACTTCCTCTCATAGTCCACCACCGTCATGCTACCCTGTCGTAGAGCGAAAAAATCTGCACTCCTCTTGTCCCTAACTGATTTAGGAAAATATTTGTCTTGGAAGATCTGATCAAACTCCTCCCAGGTAAAAGTATTCGTGTTCCTCCTTCTCTTCACCGAGTCCCACCAATGATCTGTTTTCCCCTTTAGCAGATATGTTGCTAGACCGACCCGCAAATCTTCGGCTACTCCCATGCCATCACACATTTTCTTCACTTGACAAATCCATTTACCTGCATCCAAGGGGTTGGAGCTTCCTTGGAAAGTAGGTTGGTGCTACCGCAAAAATTCTCGAAGAACTACCATCCTTCGATTTTTGCCCCCATTGTCCGGTACATGAGCTAATAGATGAACTCGACCATTGTGGTTGTTGTTTCCATTCTGGTGTTGCACCAAAGTGGTTAGCTCCTTTAGGCATTGATAAATGTCATTCATGGCATCGGGAGGTGGTGGTGGTAGTGGGTTTGCTTGACCTCCACAACCATGCCCACATCCACGTCCACGTCAACGTTCACCGTCCATCCTGTACATCAATTCACAATTTAGTTTCCTTGATGTACAAGACATCCTAACTATTACTTTAATCTAAACTGTAAGGCTTGTATAAACTTTAAGAAAATAATTCATTTGACCTAGTCCTACCTCTCTACTAGTAATTCATAACCTACAGCTCCCATGTAAGACCTAATTCCTAAGCTCTGATATCAAAATTAGTAACGCCCCAAAATCCACCTTGGATGACATTATAAACTCAAACCATTCACATCATGAGAGCAACTATTAAAATTCATAAATAAATAAAATTTTATTCATCATACATAATAACTAATACATCATCCAAAACAATATGCCAAAACATGGCCATTACATCCAAAAGAATATGGCCAAACTATGACAATTTTGCCCAAAAGAATAAGCCAAGCTGTTATCTCGTAACGGAACAAGGAAAATGTGAACATGAACATCATTTCAAAATCAATCTCCTAATCCATAACATAAAAAGAACAATTCTAAACATCCCTCCATGCACCCATATGTCCATCAACTTGAGCTTCCCAAATCACCTGCTCGTCAACTCGAGGCTCTTCCTCTAAACCGAAATCTAAAAATAAGTATTGTTTGGAGGAGGTGAGCACTAAGCTCTATAGGAAAATGCTTCCAAACTTGGACAATGATTTAAAAACATATAAAATAAGTCGGTCTCATTTCACAAATATTATATATAACTTTTGAGAGAAAACAGTGACAGTTTATCCGATCTCAAGTTTTAGCAATATCAATAAATTAAATAAAAAAATAAAATCGATTCCCAACAATAAGTCATTTCTAACCATAAATCATCTCCAACAAGTTCAAATAATAACCCACAATTGCACCATTACCCACAATGTATATCTACCACAACTTATATCATTCAAAACATGATGTATAAATTTATAACTTGTATCTCAGGTATGATGTATGACATTGCATGAATAAATACATAGAGAATATCTTGACCCACACACATACACATTCAATCCTCGCAAGGATATCCAATCTTTAGGAAGGGCGTATACCAAAGAATTGGCAGGGACGATCCAACCCAGGAGTAGTATACTAATCTTCAGCCTTGATAATACGTGAGTGAATAGTAGTTTGGTCCTTGTAAGACACTAACCCCACTACAAGTGGTAGGGAACCTTCAAACCCACACGGAGTAAGAAACACATCTACAATCATTCTACGATACCCAGTCAATGGCCACCTATGGTCATCCAAACATCCACAAGAGATATAATACAACCCAATTCCTCAAATCACAAGCAAAATCCCAAAATCCCCAAATTTCACATATACGATTCCAATAGAAAAATTTAAAAAAATAAGTAAGAGTTCATCAACAATACCATTTTATTGTTCAATAACAAGTACTAGTGTTTTGAAGTCAATAAAAAGGGAATATTGAGAGAAAAATTCATTTTTCTTGAAAACTAGGGTTTTCAAGACAAGAAGAAAAGATTTCATGGCTATTCAACCATAACTTCCATCAAAACATGGTATTATTTGCAAGAGCATCAAGAAATAATGATTTCATAGCATATATATAGGATTGAGAGTGAAAACACACACATATATGCTCTAACCCCAATGGATAAGAGTGGAAGAAAACCCCAACCTTTCTCTTCCTTGGTGTTGTGTGACGAACTTGAAACTTTGATCTTTTTCAACTTGAATCAACTCTTAATCTCTTGTTTTTCTCCACCTTTCTTCCTCTCTAAGCCTCTTTAGGGTTAGAAATATTGAAATGGGGCTAAAGAGGGTGTCCTTAAGTATTTATAAGGAGTGAAACGATCCATTGTGCGTGAATCTGAGAGTCAAATTTCATAAGTCACGTTCTAACGTAACTTTGGTGTTCGAACGTCAATAGTGCAAATTATTGATTCACGTTCGAACGTCACTTGGCGTTCGAACATTAGTTGCTCCCAGTACTTTTTCATTTTCATCAGAGCTCTACAGACATCAAAGTACTGGGACTTACTGTCGTTCGAACATCCATTCACATTCGAACGTCCTCCTAGTTTCTGCTAAACTTCCAGTGGAGGTTTGTTCCATTTACAGGTCGATTTGGAAATTATTTGTGAAATACTATTTTGTATCCCTAGAAGTCTAATATCTACGGTCAAAATTTTAGAGCAAATGGACTTCACAATAAAAAGTTATGGTCCAAATACTAGACAGTGTCGAAAATTTTGTCCAAATTCTCTCTAAAGTATGCTTTCACTCCAGAATACTTCCAAACTTCTACAACATACCCTATTACCTCAACTAACCCTTTTTAGTTCTACCTTTTCAATCCATATAGTTCATGCATACATAATTACAAATATTAGCAGTTTTAAAACATAATAGCATTGCTATATAAATATAAGAATATGGGGGTTTACAAAATTCTGTTGAAGACAAATAAGTATCTCATTTACTTTTAAATTTCTAGCACAACAGCGCGAAGTATAATGTCAAAGTTTGAATAACATGCTAAGACTTCGAGTCAAATTGGAATGATAAACCTTACTTGACTTCAAAGTGTTATACCCAAAATGTTGTAAATTAGCCCAAATCTAAATGTAACTCTTGGATCTCCATCCGCTATATTATATGAAGGTGTTCCAAACAATCATACATTCACATCAAATAACTTTAAGCATACCTCCATATAAATATGTAGGTTTAATTTTCAAAATTGACCTGTCTCCATCAATCGATCCATAGTAATCCAAATAGATTCATGCCCAATTTGTATCCTGAAAGTCCCCTTATAGTAAATTTATATTAATATGCTCCCATTTCCATTCAAAAATTGAATGAAGTTGTAATAAACTTATAGGATACTGATATTCCGTCTTTGTCTATCAATGCACTATACAATGGTTACAAATTCAACTATTTTTCTTTTCATTCCAGTCAACCAATAATAGTTTCTCAAATATTAATATAATTTTTTACTCATTGGATGCACAATATATATAGAATGATCAATGTTTCTCTTCAATGTATTCTCATTTGATACACATAACTAAATGCCAAGATATAACATAACATCAACCCACATTGCAAAATCTATCATGCAACAATGTTGTACCTCTTTCATTATCCTTTGTAGATGTGAGTCTTTTTATTGTAACTCCCAAATTCGATCTACCAATAAGAGTCTAACTTGCAATTGAGGTAATAATACATCTATACCAGTCAATATCATATGTACCCCAATCAATGTTAAGTCCGTAAAATGATTCACTCAAGTAAAAATAATACAACCTTGCTGACAATTTTTTACTCAATGCATCAACAATAATATTAACTTTTCCTGCATAATAATGTCTAGAATAATCACAATCCTTGATCATTTTCATCCATCTCATTTGTCTCAAATTCAAGTTAAAAAAAAATATTCCTGACTTGATGATCTATAAGCTATATAAATGGATAATTTTCTCCATTACTTTTAAGCAATGACAATAACAATGAACTCCAAATCATGAGTAATGTAATTCATTTCAGGGGTTTTGTGACACCCCAAATTCATGGGGTCCGTTAATTTTCCTTCAACCTATGGAATGCCTGTGGATACCGTATAACTCGATATCGCACCGTTGTGTCCCATTTACCAGGATTCATAATTTAACGAAATCCGGGCAGAGTCTCCTTTGTACGGGAAGCTCTACCCCAAAACACAATCTGTGCAATCAACATTTACATGACCCATCCGAGGTCCAATATAATACCATAACCACACAGGGTCCATTTTATACGTAAACTTGACCACACCGGGTCCAATCATCATATTTATATCAAAATATGCAAGGTTATATTAAAACAGTCCATATATACTCTATTACAATTCCTTTACACATTACATGTCAAAATTTAATTACAAATCTACTTTTACAAAAAAAATGGATTGGAAGCCACAAGTCGACTTTTCTTCAACCATGTGACCCGGATTGTGAGCCGTCCATTGGTGCATGACCCACACCTGAAATGTTTCCCGTATAGGGTGAGCCAATGCCCAGTAGAATAATCCCTACAGAGGCTACTCATCACCTAAAATGCATATGCAATGTATAAATGCAACATTTCACAACAAGTATTCCCTCCAACAATAACATATAATACAATGTTGGAAAATCATGATGTCATGCCAAGTAATGAGATGAAACTCACCCATGCATGCTATCCCGAGCCCACACCGACTCCCACAACACAATGCGACACTTACGTGTAAAACAAACGTCTTTGATGAAACACATCCAAAGATCATTTTGAAATCAACCATATGTCATAAAACTAATTCATTCTTGGATGTTTCCCATCAAATGAATAATTTATATATCAAAATCATGTGCCTTTATGGGGTATCGGATTCAGGAATCGCACCTCCGGCTCCGTACGCCGTTACACTTTTCTGGAATTTCACCGCCGGTAAGTGTATGAACCAAGTGGTCGGGTTTTTCACCCGAGGGAGTTTCTAGCCCTACTTGCTATACCCCACACAAGTTTTCTTATGCATGTCACCGTGCGACTCCATAGGACATTCCATCCCACTTTCCCGAGCCTACCATCAAGAACCAATGTTGGTGTTGATCACCCCATGCAACCCTACACCCACACTCATGCATGTAGCCCATGAATGTGATGTTAATTCCATGTCCATATTGCAATGCATGCCAAATGACAATTTTTAAATATCATTGTATACCATGACAATTAATATCATTTGCATATAATCACATAACCATTTCAAGTTCAATATATCCAAGAGCATATATCAACACTCCATCAACATGATAACACATAATACATGCTAATATTACATTTCATTCACAAGGCATAATATAAAACACAAAGCATGCCCACATGATCCCAATTTTCAAGGGATTACATAAATACTTCCATATACCAAAATCAAGCCAAGATTTTATATGGATCATTCAAAGAAAATAAAAATCAGAATATATGATTTTTATATAACCAATTATCTAAACATTCAAGAAATCACAAACTAACACTTTCTAACTACCAATTTACACTAAAATTGATCCTACCCATTTCCATAGCACCAATAATAATGGAAAAATATTAGAAATACCCAAAACAGCCCACATGAACCCTATGGACACCTTAGGTTAGAAATAGGTCCGAGTAGGAGGAACCCTACCTCTTGAAGCGTAAAGAATTTGTAGGAAGCCTCAAGAACAAGATTGAAGTCCAAAGCTTAGATTTCTCCAAAATCCTCCTTTGAATCTTCGGTGAAAATCTTTGTTTTTGGTACCCACGCGTAGCTCTCGTCGCATAGATCGACTTTAATTCTTGGCCCGACGAATTCCGACCGACGGAACTCCGAGAATCGGCGAAAGAAAGCTTGAAGAATTTTATTTTTTCTTCTTTGCTCTTGGGTCTGATCCAGCCGGCCAAATGAAGAGCAAATATCTGATTTTGCAGATATTTGCTCACTTTTATACCTTCTAAACACTTAGCCCTCGTCGCGCCAAGTGTCGTCCTTTGTCCGGGTCCGTTTTCATCCCGAAACGATTAAATTTCGTACCGATTTAAACTCAAAATATTTTATATGAACTTTATTTAAAATATTTTTCAAATTTACAAATTTTTATAAAAATTTCATTTTTTGGGGTCATCGAACACCCGTCACCTCGAAAAACGTGAAAAATCTGACTATCTCAGAATTCGACGAAATTTGTCTGGGTAACTAGATTTCGTGAGAAGAATCCAACGGTGAGGTCCGTTTCATCATCCGAGGTCTATAAAAATACCAGTTTTTTTTTTTAACCCACACTATAATGGCAAATTACCATTTTGCCGTTTTTTTTTTCAGAAAAAGTTAAAATTTTTCCTGGGTTTCACATTCTTCCTCCCTTAAAAGAATTTCGTCCCCGAAATTCACATACACATGCACATACAATCACATGCATATGCAAAAGTCAATTAATGGTAAATGACCAGAAGAATATACCTCCATCCTCGAACAAGAAAGGATAACTAGTACGGACAGTGTCCTCGCGCTCCAATGTTGCCTCCTCTACTCCTCGATGCTGCCACAGCACCTTCACTAGCCGCACGGTTTTGCCTCGCAAAACCTGTTCCCGGCTATCCATGATGCGCACCGGTCCCTCCTCGAAAGTCCCATCAGCATCAACAACAAGCTCTCCCCAATCCACCACATGAGTCGGATGTGGGGTGTACTTCCGAAGCATAGAGACATGGAATACTGCATGAACACTCGATAGATTTGGCGGTAATGCCAACCGGTAAGCAACTGTACCCACTCTCTCAAGTACCTCGAAGGGCCCGATGTATCTCGGTGACAGCTTCCCCCGCTTACCAAACCGGACCACTCCTCTCTTAGGCATAACCTTCAAGAAGACATGATCTCCCACCTCAAACTCTAGAGGTCGCCGCCGTCTATCAGCATAACTCTTTTGCCGGCTTTGAGCCGTGAGAAGACGCTTCCGAATCAAGTCCACCTTCTCCGAGGTGTCTCTGATCAATTCCGGACCCGTAGAAGACCTCTCTCCTACCTCCGTCCAACAAACCGGAGAACGACATGGCCTCCCATATAGTGCCTCATAGGGTGCCATCTCTATGCTCGCCTGGTAACTGTTATTGTATGCAAACTCCACCAAGGATAAGTGATCTTCCCAGCTACCCTTAAGATCTAGGACGCATGCCCGTAGCATGTCCTCTAAAGTCTGGATAGTCCTCTCAGACTGACCGTCTGTCTGGGGATGAAAAGCAGTGCTCATCATTAATTGTGTCCCCATGGCTCGCTGGAAACTCTCCCAAAAATGAGCCGTAAACCTGGGATCCCGGTCCGATACAATAGATACAGGTACTCCATGCAGCCGGACAATCTCCCGTATATACAACCTGCAGAATTCCTCCAATGTGAAGGTCATCCGCACAGCCAAAAAGTGTGCCGACTTAGTAAGCCGGTCCACTATCACCCACACCGCGTCATGACCCCGCGATGTCCGTGGCAAATGGGTCACAAAATCCATCGTGATATGCTCCCACTTCCACTCAGCTACCTCCAAAGGCTGGAGTAATCCCGCTGGTCTCTGGTGTTCAGCCTTAACCTGCTGACACGTGAGACATCGACTGACAAAATCGCCAACCTGCCTCTTCATTCCACTCCAGTAATACTGGCGACGAAGATCATGATACATCTTTGTGCCCCCTGGATGAACTGCAAAACGGGAGCAATGAAACTCCCTAAGGATCTCCTCCCTCAGATCTGCCAATTGAGGAACCACAACCCTTCCTCGATATCGAAGACTACCATCTGAGTGAGTAGCCCAGCCCTCGTCACCCATACCTGCCTGTACACGGTCCCGGATGAACAATAGCTCCGTGTCCTGACTCTGGGACTCAATCACCCTGCTCAGTAGAGACGGTATAGTCACCAAACTCCCCAAAGTACCCTGAGCCTGACCCATATAACATAGCCCGAACTGTCCCACAGTCTCGAGCATCTGCCACTCCCGGGAAGCTACACTAGCTAAAACTCTCTGTGACCTTCGGCTAAGTGCATCAGCCACCACGTTTGCCTTACCAGGATGGTAATGCAAAGTGAAGTCATAGTCCTCTAAATACTCCATCCACCGGCGTTGCCTCATGTTAAGGTCCCGCTGTGTAAAAATATACTTCAAACTCTTGTGGTCCGAAAATACTTCAAACTGCTCACCATACAGGTAGTGACGCCAAGCCTTCAAGGCAAAGACAATGGCTGCTAACTCCATGTCATGTGTGGGGTAATTCTGCTCGTGATTCTTTAGCTGTCGAGAACCATAAGCTACTACCCTCCCAGACTGCATCAAAACACATCCCAGCCCGTCCTTCGAGGCATCACAATAGACCGTGTACCTCTGTCCTCGTTCTGGAACTATCAGAATAGGAGCTGAAGTAAGCCTCTTCTTCAACTCTTGGAATGCATTCTCACAAGAATCATTCCACACAAACTTGACATCTTTCCGGGTCAACTTCGTCATAGGTGCAGCCAATCGAGAGAAATCCTCAATAAACCGCCGGTAATACCCCGCCAATCCCAAGAAACTACGTATCTCGAAGACTGACTTCGGTCTCTCCCAATTCATAACTGCCTCAACCTTCTCCGGGTCCACGGATACACCCGAAGCCGACACCACGTGTCCCAGAAATTTCACCTCAGTAAGCCAGAATTCACACTTGCTGAACTTGGCATATAACTGATAATCTCTCAATGTCTGGAGAACAATTCTCAAGTGACTCTCATGCTCCTCCTCAGACTTGGAGTAGATCAAGATGTCATCAACAAAAACCACAACAAATTGATCTAAATAGGGTTGGAACACCCTGTGCATGAGGTCCATGAATGCCGCTGGAGCATTGGTCAATCCAAATGGCATCACTGTGAACTCGAAATGCCCATACCGCGTTCTAAACGCCGTCTTAGGAATATCTTCCTCCCTAACCCTCAATTGATGGTAACCGGTTCTAAGATCTATCTTGGAATAGACTCGTGCCCCCCTCAGCTGATCAAACAAGTCATCAATCCTCGGCAAAGGGTACCTATTCTTGATAGTGACCCTATTCAACTTTCGGTAATCAATACACAACCGAAGAGTCTTATCTTTCTTCTTAGCAAACAGAACCGGAGCGCCCCAAGGTGAAGTGCTCGGTCTAATAAACCCCTTGTCCAACAATTCTTGCAATTGTACCTTGAGTTCTTGCAACTCAGTAGGCGCCATCCTGTGTGGTGTCATAGAGATGGGAGATGTATCGAGATGCAACTCTATAGTGAAGTCCACATCCCTATGTGGAGGTAATCCCGGTAGTTCATCCGGAAAAATATCCTCATAATCACACACAACCCGAGGTAGACTTAACTCCTGCCTCGCCTCGTCTTCAAGGGTCAGGCTTGCTAGCCAACCCATCAGCTGCCCATGCCATCTGGAGTCGTATACTGCTTGGGGTAAAGCATCGTGCTTATCCCCTTGAAACATGAAACAAACCCCATCCGGTGTGTAAGCAGTGATTCGCTTTCGATCACAATCAATGACGACTCGGTGTGCCGCCAACCAATCCATCCCAAGGATCACATCGAACTCCGACATGTCCATGACTCGAAGGTCCATAGTGAGTAGAATCCCTGAGATCTCCAACTCACACCCCCGACATATCTGATCAACCCTCACCCTAGCACCTAGGGGAGAACTCACATGCAATGGCTCTTTCAAGGTCTCAACCTCTAAGCCCAAGTCATCCACACAAGATGCAGCAATAAATGAATGAGATGCACCAGAATCAAATAACACTCTAGCCCATAAGCGGGAAAGTAGAAATGTACCCTGTATCACCGACGGATCTGCCGGCCCAGTCTGTGGCATCATGGCGTAGACACGCCCCGGAGTCCCTGAAGTCCCGGCTTGTGAGCCCTGGCCTCTTCCTCGACCCATTCCTTGGCCCATCTGGCCAGCTTGCGGTGTCCCTGCACGAGAAATAGTAGGGCCTTGTGCTGCACCCTGAAACTGGTACTGGCTGCCCTGACCCGTAGTAGGGTAGTGAGGAGCATACTGCGTCTGTGGTTGCCCCACTGAAGTCTGAGATTGCGACGACCCATGACCCTGGGATCCCTGCCTCTGAGGACAATCCCTCTTCATGTGACCCGGTTGGTGGCAATGATAGCAAGTCCTCTGGCCAACCTGGTAGGAAGGTCTCTGATTTCTCCCACCTTGGGAGGATTGACTTTGGCCTTGGCCTTGATAACTGCGGTCCTGTACCTGAAATCCTTGTGGAGTAGAAGTCCTTTGCTTCTTCCTTGAGCTAGAAGAAGAGGATTGGCCTTCCTTCTTCTTGTCTTTTGCACCAGACTCCCGGATGCTCCTTGCGTCATCCACCTCTCTCTCAATGGCCAAAGCTGTGGTGACCATCAAGTCGAAGTCTTGTAGTAGAAGACCGACGATTTTACCCCGGATGGATAACTTCAGCCCATCCTCAAATTTTCTAACCTTGGCCATATCTGTGGCCACATATTGGTCAGCGAAACGTGCTAACTCAGTGAATTTAGCCACATATTCCATCACTGACATCATTCCTTGCCTCAGATCTAGGAACTCCCGGGCCTTTGCATGCCTCGCAGTGGCGGGAAGTATTTCCCCATGAAAAGTTCCTGGAACTCTACCCATGTCATGGCCTCCAAGTTCTTGGAGTCTTTCACCCAATCCCACCATACTTGGGATTCCCCCTCCAACTGGAATGTAGCTAGAGTTATCCTGGTGGCGTCAGAGGTGATCTCCATTGCCCTCAAGATCTTGTCAACCTGCCGGAACCAATGATCAGCTACCATCGGGTCCGCCCCTCCCATAAAGATCGGCGGTTGATGTGCCTTGAACTTCTGGAGATGACTGGAGCCTCCTTGGCCCCCACTTGTACCCGTCTGTGCAATAGTAGCGGCCGTAGCACTAGCTTGTGCAATGGTAGCCGCCGCTGCACCAATAGCCTCCATGAAGGCTTGTTGGTCAAAGGCCGGTGGTGGTTGGTTGTTATTCTGCCTACCACCTCTGCCTCGGCCGCGTCCTCTTCCCCTTCCTCTATTTTCCATCTACACACATGTCAAATAGAAACAGAGCATTTACTTAGTATCCCAAGATAGAAGTCAAGTATTTAAACTTGAAGATTTTCCTCCTTGTTTCACTAGTAGTGCGTGTGCCACCTACTAGTAGACATTTACACATAAAACTATACCATTCATTCCTTTTTTTTTTTTTTTCATGTGCCTTTTACCATGCATATCATTCACATAATCACTTAGCAAATAATCATGTTTCACATAACACGTTGCACAAAACATATAACAATTTAAGCACATAAGATGAGATGCACAATGCATGCAATGGTCTAGTCCCAATGCCCAACAAGCCTTAGGTAAATCGTATAACCTAGGCTCTGATACCAAGCTGTGACACCCCAAATTCATGGGGTCCGTTAATTTCCCATCAACCCATGGAATGCCCGTGGATACCGTATAACTCGATATCGCACCGTTGTGTCCCATTTACCAGGATCCATAATTTAACGAAATCCGGGCAGAGTCTCCTTTGTACGGGAAGCTCTACCCCAAAACACAATCTGTGCAATCAACATTTACATGACCCATCCGAGGTCCAATATAATACCATAACCACACAGGGTCCATTTTATACGTAAAACTTGACCACACCGGGTCCAATCATCATATTTATATCAAAATATGCAAGGTTATATTAAAACAGTCCATATATACTCTATTACAATTCCTTTACACATTACATGCCAAAATTTAATTACAAATCTACTTTTACAAAAAAAATGGATTGGAAGCCACAAGTCGACTTTTCTTCAACCATGTGACCCGGATTGTGAGCCGTCCATTGGTGCATGACCCACACCTGAAATGTTTCCCGTATAGGGTGAGCCAATGCCCAGTAGAATAATCCCTACAGAGGCTACTCATCACCTAAAATGCATATGCAATGTATAAATGCAACATTTCACAACAAGTATTCCCTCCAACAATAACATATAATACAATGTTGGAAAATCATGATGTCATGCCAAGTAATGAGATGAAACTCACCCATGCATGCTATCCCGAGCCCACACCGACTCCCACAACACAATGCGACACTTACGTGTAAAACAAACGTCTTTGATGAAACACATCCAAAGATCATTTTGAAATCAACCATATGTCATAAAACTAATTCATTCTTGGATGTTTCCCATCAAATGAATAATTTATATATCAAAATCATGTGCCTTTATGGGGTATCGGATTCAGGAATCGCACCTCCGGCTCCGTACGCCGTTACACTTTTCTGGAATTTCACCGCCGGTAAGTGTATGAACCAAGTGGTCGGGTTTTTCACCCGAGGGAGTGTCTAGCCCTACTTGCTATACCCGACACAAGTTTTCTTATGCATGTCACCGTGCGACTCCGTAGGACATTCCATCCCACTTTCCCGAGCCTACCATCAAGAACCAATGTTGGTGTTGATCACCCCATGCAACCCTACACCCACACTCATGCATGTAGCCCATGAATGTGATGTTAATTCCATGTCCATATTGCAATGCATGCCAAATGACAATTTTTAAATATCATTGTATACCATGACAATTAATATCATTTGCATATAATCACATAACCATTTCAAGTTCAATATATCCAAGAGCATATATCAACACTCCATCAACATGATAACACATAATACATGCTAATATTACATTTCATTCACAAGGCATAATATAAAACACAAAGCATGCCCACATGATCCCAATTTTCAAGGGATTACATAAATACTTCCATATACCAAAATCAAGCCAAGATTTTATATGGATCATTCAAACAAAATAAAAATCAGAATATATGATTTTTATATAACCAATTATCTAAACATTCAAGAAATCACAAACTAGCACTTTCTAACTACCAATTCACACTAAAATTGATCCTACCCATTTCCATAGCACCAATCATAATGGAAAAATATTAGAAATACCCAAAACAGCCCACATGAACCCTATGGACACCTTAGGTTAGAAATAGGTCCGAGTAGGAGGAACCCTACCTCTTGAAGCGTAAAGAATTTGTAGGAAGCCTCAAGAAAAGATTGAAGTCCAAAGCTTAGATTTCTCCAAAATCCTCCTTTTGAATCTTCGGTGAAAATCTTTGTTTTTGGTACCCACGCGTAGCTCTCGTCGCGTAGATCGACTTTAATTCTTGGCCCGACGAATTCCGACCGACGGAACTCCGAGAATCGGCGAAAGAAAGCTTGAAGAATTTTATTTTTTCTTCTTTGCTCTTGGTCTGATCCAGCCGGCCAAATGAAGAGCAAATATCTGATTTTTCAGATATTTGCTCACTTTTATACCTTCTAAACACTTGGCCCTCGTCGCGCCAAGTGTCGTCCTTTGTCCGGGTCCGTTTTCATCCCGAAACGATTAAATTTCGTACCGATTTAAACTCAAAATATTTTATATGAACTTTATTTAAAATATTTTTCAAATTTTCAAATTTTTATAAAAATTTCATTTTTTGGGGTCATCGAACACCCGTCACCTCGAAAAACGTGAAAAATCTGACTATCTCAGAATTCGACGAAATTTGTCTGGGTAACTAGATTTCGTGAGACGAATCCAACGGTGAGGTCCGTTTCATCATCTGAGGTCTATAAAAATACCAGTTTTTTTTTTTAACCCACTATAATGGCAAATTACCATTTTGCCGTTTTTTTTTCAGAAAAAGTTAAAATTTTTCCGGGTTTCAGAGGTTTTAATAGTCTAAAGGCATAAACAATCATCTTACTATGTTATATCAAATCATAGTCTAACATCTAATGAGAAGCATAATGGTATCACATATCCACCACTAGCAAGTGTATAGTCAACACTGGGCTGAAAATAATTCATGCTTTCACATTTGAAAACTATTTTCCACAAATGTCATCCCATTCAAACTTTGTACAAGTATTATTAATATTGAAAATCTTGTGCAAACCAATGATAATAGCCAACTAAACCCAAAAGAATATAAATCTCCATTATTGTAGTTGATATTTCCCACTTTACCATGTATAAACTTTCTTATGATCAACAAAAATACTATCACCAGAAACTAAATGTCCTAACAGAACAACTCCATTAAATGATATTTATGTTCTCCCTTACTACAGGGATACACAAGTATAACATCAATGAATAAAGTAACATGTGAATCTAGGAAAATTTAGACAACGATTTACTCAATCCATTGCAACAGATGTAACGTTGTTAACCTTAACGACGTCACTAAAAATACAAATGACCATCCCAACTTGACCAACTATTTTCATAACATACCACTTCTTTCTTTTAAATAAGGCTAACCTAACATAAAATCAATCATACTAAGTACTCTACCTCTTCACAACTGATCAAATAATTTATCAGTGCCATATAAAAGATATTTATTGCTTGTTACTGCCTTATACAGTTGGTAGTAACCGACGTAATCACAATCCTATCATTTTCTTTAGAAACAC
This sequence comes from Ilex paraguariensis, assembly GCA_963454935.2. Taxonomy (NCBI): domain Eukaryota; kingdom Viridiplantae; phylum Streptophyta; class Magnoliopsida; order Aquifoliales; family Aquifoliaceae; genus Ilex; species Ilex paraguariensis. The sequence continues at coordinate 18,876 of CAUOFW020007587.1, forward strand.
ATCATGAGCACCCCATGACAAATTACAAGGTTGAATAAATCCTCGGCCAGATATATCTCAATTGAATTCTTAATTCCTCTTACTCTGCAAGAACCACACTATATGAAGTAATAAATATAAATGAAGAATCCCAAAACTACTGACACAAACTCTATCTCTCTTTAATGATAGTTGAGGCAACTCTTTTTAGAATACATCTGAAAATACTTGAACCACAAAAATATATTTCAACTATATCTTTCCTTCTTTAATGTCTACTATATAAGCTAAGTACCCCAGCTTACCTTTGCAGAGTACACTAAGCATTTGAAATTTCCTTTTTCGATCACCAAAAATTTCGTACTCTTTCATTTGGTAGATGAAATATTGTATCATTTCTAAATAATTCATAATAGCATGATATCTCAGCAATCAATCATCTCAAGAATTATATCAATGTCTGATATATCCAGAGACATAAAATCAACAAATAAAGCTGTAATTCCACATTCAATATACAACCTCTATATATAGTCTCTGCTAGCATTATCTCTCCTACTAGAGTAGCAACAAATAAATTTCTATACAACAATATCAACGATCAATCCAATTGTATGTTATACAAAACTATGTGAATCTTGGGTATATCATAACCCATGCAATCCCGACCAAAATTAAGGAGTGTACTTGTAACAACCTTATTAGTAACTTGAGTATTCTATCAAGTCATAGCAAATACGCTACATAAAATAGTATTGGAAAGCTAAAGTTACCAAAAATTATGCCAAACTAGTCTTTGCACTATCCACTAAACATGCAAATCAATCAAGATACTCATCAATCACTGATACGCATGATATCAAACTTTGATCTTCTTCAAATCCTCTAATTTGATGACTAAATTTTTTTTTTGTTATGCGTCACTCAAAACATTTAATTTATTATTCAATAACTTTTAACTAATTTTTTATCAACCTTAACTACTTATGCACAACATCAAATCCACAACATATTTTATAATTAGCTTAACCCTGTCTCACAACAAGACCAGATGCATCAAATTATGCCCCTTCAACAACATAGGGTGGCTTTCATTGCACTAAATCAATAAGAAAATGCCATATATAACATAATATAGTGATGTATGAATGCCCTATACAATCACTAGATATTTGAAACTTGACTAACGACTCATACACCATTTCCACAAAACTCAACAACATACTTCTTACGGTCCACTATAAATACTAGACCATGACATGTCTACAAAATCTATAAACACTAGCTCTGATAGTTACTGAACCTAAATTAGACATTTCTGTAACTAAGTATCCTGAAAAGTGAGTCACATTGGTACAAACACACCACTGTGCCTTGAATTATATTTCTTGCCTCTTCCAATATCTGTGAGAAATATATCTATCACACTCATATAAATGAAGAGATGTTTTTTGATGAACAATGTTATATAGAGGGTGACAAGCCTTTAATCACCCATTAATTACCTCTAATATTAGAGTTCCCAAAATATAGCTTCATTTATTGTGCATGAATGAACAAGTGACTTGATGCAACTCATGATACAGAGTCCCATGC
>CAUOFW020007588.1:0-20450 GCA_963454935.2 Ilex paraguariensis
GGCATCTACCAATGTTTACGAGAGCTTACCACTTTGGTGCAACACCAAAATGGGAACAACAACCACAATGGTGGGGTGCATCCACTAGCCCAAGTACCGGGCAACGGGAATGAAAATCGGAGGATGGTCGTTCTTCGGGAGTTTTTGAGACAACGTCCACCTACGTTCCAAGGGAGCTCTAACCCTTTGGATGCAGATAGGTGGATCCGCCGGGTGAAGAAAATGTGTGATGGCATGGGAGTTGTCGAGGATCTTCGGGTCAATTTGGCAACCTATCTATTAGAGGGGGAGGCCGACCATTGGTGGGACTCCGTGAAGAGAAGAAGGAACACCAACGTGCTTACTTGGGAGGAGTTTGACCAAATCTTCCAAGACAAATACTTTCCTGAATCAGTGAGGGACAGAATGAGTGCCGATTTTCTGGCTCTACGGCAGGGCAACATGACGGTGGCTGAGTATGAGAGGAGGTTTGACGAGCTCTCCCGCTATGCTATGGAGTTTATATCCACATAAGTAAGAAGGGCCAAACGCTTTGAGCAGGGATTAAGGCCTGCCATCAGGGAGAAGCTTGTGGCTCTCAAGATTCGGGATTATGGGGATCTAGTTGACCGAGCCGCACTTGTGGAGAGGGATGTTGAGGACACCCAGCAGCGATAGAATTTCACAAGGGGAGGTCCGATCAGGACGGGCACTAGCACTAGTGGAGTACACCGGGCGGCACCATACCGTCGTCCAGACCAGGCAGGTGGACAGAGACTTTTGACAGCCCGAGGAGATGGAGCTACCCAGACGAGGACCAGCACCGACCCACGTCGCTGCTATGCATGTGGAGATTTTGGGCACTTCAAAAATCAATGCCCCTCACTTCCACCTAGAACCAATCAAGCGACAGGACAGATTCAAGCAAATAAGCCACCACCACCGAGACCACAACAACAGAGACAGTTACAAGCTCAAGCCCCCGGTGGGGCCAATCAAGGGAGAGTTTTTGCTTTGACTCAACCAGATGAGGATGCTTCTAATGCCATAGTGGAAGGTATTGTACTTCTTTACAACTCTTGGGCCCGAATATTATTTGATCCCGGTGCTACCCACTCATTTGTACGTAATACATATGCTCTTAGTTTGGGATTAAAATTTGAGAAGCTAGAGCATGCCATGAGTATTGACTTGCCTACGGGAGAACGGTTAGATACTACAAGGGTGTATAGAGGTTGTATGCTTCGAATTAGGGAACAAGAATTGATTGTAGATTTGGTTGCATTCGACATGATGGGGTATGACATAATCTTCGGAATGAATCTGTTGTCAAAATTCCATGCGGTGATGGATTGCTTTCACAAGAGGATTTCATTTCAATTACCGGGAGGGGTAGTTTTCACTTTCAAGAAAGATAACAAATCTTCTCACCCATTTCCTACTACGAGTAGTAGATTTTTGAAAGCGAAGGCGGGAAGCCATTTGAGTTTCTTAGCTAGTTTGATGGGAGACGATCGGGATAAATTCCATGAGGATGTGGTATTGATAGTGTCGGACTTTTTGGATGTCTTCCCAGATGAACTACCCGGGTTACCGCCACATAGGGAGATTGAGTTCAGGATTGATCTCTATCCGGGAACCGAACCCATATCTATTGCTCCCTATCGAATGGCACCTTTGGAGTTAAAGGAGCTAAGAAAGCAGTTGGATCATTTGTTGGCCATTGGGTTTATACGTTTGAGTACTTCACCTTGGGGAGCCCCGGTCCTCTTTGTGAAGAAGATGGATGAGACACTACGGTTGTGCACGGATTATCGGAGGTTGAACCGGGTTACTGTGAAGAACAAATACCCTTTTCCACGAATCGACGACCTATTTGATCAGTTGAAGGGTTCTAAATATTACTCTAAGATTGACCTTCGCACAGGGTATCATCAATTACGGATCAAGGAGGAAGATATTCCTAAGACTGCTTTTCATACTCGGTATGGTCATTTCGAGTATATAGTGATGCCGTTCGGATTGACTAATGCTCCAGCAGCCTTCATGGATTTAATGCATAGGGTATTTAGGTTGTATCTAGATCAGTTTGTCATCGTGTTTATTGATGACATACTAATCTATTCCCGGACTCACGAGGAACATGGACGTCATCTCTCTATTGTGCTACAGACATTGAGAGAACATAAGTTATATGCGAAGATGAGTAAGTGTGAGTTTTGGATGAAGAAAGTGAAATTCCTTGGCCATGTGGTGTCGGAACAAGGGGTAGCTGTTGATCCCGCAAAGATTGAGGCAGTGATGAAGTGGGAACCACCAAAGAATGTGACCGAAGTACGTAGTTTTCTGGGCTTAGCAGGCTACTACCGGAGGTTTGTGGAAGGGTTCTCAAAGCTTGCGATGCCGATGACTCGCCTCACAAAGAAGGGAGAAAAATTCGTGTGGACTCAAGCGTGTGAGCTAGCCTTTCGCACCTTGAAGGAGAGGTTGACGACGACACCTGTCCTCATTATTCCAAGCAGTGGGGAAGGATATGATGTGTACATCGATGCTTCGCTACGAGGCTTGGGATGTGTGCTAATGCAGGGAGGCAAGGTTGTTGCTTATGGTTCGAGACAATTAAAGGTTCATGAGTAGAATTATCCCACTCATGACTTGGAGCTTGCCGCTGTGGTTTTTGCTCTCAAGCTGTGGAGGTGTTACTTGTATGGGAAAAAGTTTCAAGTGTTCTCGAATCATAAAAGCCTCAAGTATGTGTTCACACAGAAAGATTTGAATCTTCGGCAGAGAAGGTGGGTTGAGTATCTAGAAGATTATGATTTCACACTCAACTACCATCCGGGGAAGGCCAATGTAGTCGCCGATGCACTTAGCAGAAAGTCTTGGGGTGAACTCAATATTTTTGCATGTAAATGGAAGATAAGGGATGCCCTTGGAGATTTTGATCTATGGGTTGGAAAAGATGGATCCCGACCATGTTTGTTCAACCTTGTGGCTCAACCTACTCTCCAAAGTAGGGTTGTGGAATTGCAATGCTTGGATCCTGAATTAGCATCGATTCGAGCTAAATTGGAGAATGGAGAAACTATGGAGGGTTGGTCTTTGAGAAACGGAGAATCGAGATATGGGGAGAAGCTATGCGTTCCCGATGATTCGTCCCTAAAGGAGGAGATACTTGGAGAGTGTCATCGCTCTAAGTTTGCTATTCACCCCGGTAGCACAAAAATGTATAGGGACATGAAGCGCCAATATTGGTGGAAAGGAATGAAGAAGGATGTGGCAAGGTTCATAGCACAATGTGCGGTGTGCCAGCAGGTGAAGATCGAACATCAAAAGCCAGGAGGATTACTACAGTCTTTGCCTATCCCAAAGTGGAAGTGGGATCACATCACCATGGATTTCGTGTCGGGTTTATCACGGACGTCGCGCGGGCATAATGCAGTATGGGTTATTATGGATAGACTTACCAAGTCCGCTCATTTTTTGGGTATGAAGACCACGAACACTTTGGAGACTTTGAGCCAGCTGTATGTCCGTGAGATTGTGCGCTTGCATGGAGTTCCACTTTCTATCGTGTCGGATCGTGATTCTCGATTTGTGGCGCGGTTTTGGCAAAGTCTACAACAAGCCATGGGGACAGAGTTACATTTCAGCACAACTTTTCATCCCCAAACGGATGGCCAATCTGAAAGGGTGATACAGATTGTGGAAGATATGTTACGTGCTTGCGCGTTGGACTTCAAAGGAAGCTGGAATGATCACTTACCGTTGGTGGAGTTTGCGTATAATAACAGCTATCAGGCCAGCATTGGGATGGCACCGTATGAAGCATTGTATGGAAGACCGTGTAGATCCCCTACGTGTTGGTTGGAAGCCGGCGAGAGTAGTTTGTTTGGACCAGAGATTGTTCGAGAAACTACCGAGAAAATTCAACTCATCCGAGAGAGGCTACTCACAGCGCAAAGTCGACAGAAAAGCTATGCGGATCAAAGACAAAGACCCTTGGAATTCAAAGTGGGAGACTACGTGTTCCTCAAAGTGTCGCCCAAGAAAGGAGTATTTAGATTCGGCAAGAAGGGAAAGTTAGCGCCAAGATATACCGGGCCATTTGAAGTGATCAAAGTTGTGGGCAAAGCGGCGTATCAGTTGCGGTTACCAACTCAGTTGTCGGGGGTACATGACGTGTTCCACGTGTCGATGTTGAGAAAGTGTCAATCGGATGCAACGCAGGTCGTAGACTTGAAAGATATTGAAATTCAAGACGGAGCAACCTATGAAGAACAACCGGTGAAGATCCTCGATGCCAAAGAGAAGGTGCTCCGCAACAAAGTCATCCAACTAGTGAAGGTTTTGTGGCAACACCATGGAGTGGAAGAAGCTACTTGGGAATCGGAACTAGAAATGCGAGAGAAGTACGCACACTTATTCGCTACTTGAGGTAAGTTTCGAGGACGAAACTTTCTTTAAGGGGGTGGATTGTAAATCCCCACATGTCTATACTATCAACAATCATCCTATTAGCTTCGTTCTACTTTTAACGTCTTTATTTACATCTTAAATCAAACTATAAGAATAATAAGTATAAAGGGCTAAATAATGAAAGAGAAAAAAAATATGACATTTGCATTCTCATCAACGAGCTAGCTTAGAGGAATTGAAGAAAGATTTTTTTCTAAATATACTAGTTCTACATTATGTTGTCATGGATGATTCTAGGAGACGGAGGGTAATTTGGTTTTGGTTAATTTGGTTTTATGGTAATATTGGATTTGGTTAAAAGACACCCAAACTCGAGTTAGACAAGTATAGAAGAACCAAGCAGTCTGGCAGACTACCTTTCACTAATTTGATCATAACTCTTTGTTGGAAAGTCCAAATTGCGCACCGTTATTTTTGTTAGAACCCTAACTCGTATATCTTTCCGACCATATAGGTCACACATACTAGAAATATCTGAGTCAAATCAGTTTATTCTCTGAAGTTGACCAAAAATCTGCACTATGGTGTTCCTTGGATAGTAAAGTGTAGTGCTTTCTTCTTAGACTTTGAAGGTGTAAACCCCCACATGTTTATATTAATATAGTAATTTACTTGTTTAGTAATTTGTATATATTTAATGACGTAAGAATAAACCATATATATTGAAACCATAAGAATTTGGAATAGCCGTTAGCACATATGGCGGTTCGGAGGAATAAAATAGTAATTTTAATATTTCGAGTGTAAATTTATTTTAATTTTGAAATAAATCATAAAAATAAATATTTTTAGGTTAAAATAACATTAAAAATGAATTCGGAACGTCGAAAAACCTTAGGATAGTCATATGGATCAAATTGGAGATTTTTAGTGGCAAAATCGTAATTTTGGAGAAAACCCAAATTGCAGCCTATAAACAGTAATCCGTCGGGACTGCTGTGTTTAAAACACAGATTTCAACCCATTTGCCTCTATTTCTTTCACTCCACTCTCACCCCAAACCTCTTAGCACCCTAGGAGAATATAGAGGAAAGGAGGAAAGGGAGAAATGAGGTCTCTTGAGCTTGAGTTTTGGTTTAGAACTTTGATTCAAGGTAGGAGAATTCTTCCTATTCTCTTACATTGAGGTTAGGGTTAGTTTATATGTATTCTTTTGGCTTAAAAATCTTAATTACTTGTTATTATATACTTGACTCTTGGTATTCTTGCATTTATTGTCATGCTTTAAACATTTTGGTGGTTGGGTAACCATTAAAACTCATTTACTTGCTTCAAAACCTAGTTTTCAAGAAAAAGGGGGGTTTTCCCTTAATTTCTCCATTATTGTTGATTCCGAAAACTCTAGTGCTTTGTGTTGAGTAATGAAATAATATTTATGATGATCTCATGCTTTTCTTTCATAATGTTCCATTGGGATTATTTGATTCTCTTGTGATTTGAGAAATACCCATGTGATTGGGGGTTTATGGAATTATTTGTATTTGAGAAAATAGTTGGTATTGTATCTCTTGTGTGGTTGTGGGGATAAACATGAGTTACTATTGACGGGGTATCATGGAGTGGGTAGACGACTTCTTACTCTGTGTGGGTTGAACTATTCCTACCACTCGTAATGGGGTTAGTGCCTTGCGAAGGCTAAACCATTATCACTCACGGGGTATCGTGGAAAAAGGGAATTGTGTGGTTTGTACGTGGGTCATGATATTTTCGATGGTGACCATGTGAAATCTTACTTCATACTTGAGATACGAATATAGAAAAAGGTTATTGTTTATTGTACCATAAATGGTTTCTACAAGAATCTTGGGAAGTATGGGATTCCGCAGGAACTTGGGAGAAACGATTTATGGTGGAATGGACTAGTTGTTGGATATTGGATTCATTTATGTCTTAAATTATTGTCATGCTTAAACTTGAGATCTGTTTAAATGTCCTGATTTTTATTATCAAAGTTATATATGTTATTTGTGAAATGAGACCGACCTATATATATATATATATATATATATATATATATATATATATATTAACCTTGTTTGAGTTGGGAGGATTTTGCTATAGAGCTTCGTGCTCATCCCCTACCGTTAAACATTTTTCAGATTTGGTGCTAGAAGAGGACCTCGGAGCTGACGAGCCGGGGCATGGGGAGGCCCCCCACCCGAGGGAATTCTAGATCCCGAGGTGGACATCTAGGGCTATAGTTATTTTTGTACTAGACTAAGAAATCTTATTTACGATCATAAATAGTCTAGTATTTTGTTTATTCCCCTGCTAAAGTTGAGTGTAATTCTTTTGGGATGTAATTGTAATAACTTGGCTTATTCTTTTTGGGATGACATTGTGGATAGTACATATGATGAATGAAATATTTTTATTTGATGGTTAAATGGACCCGGTGTGGTCAATGTAGTATAAATGCACAGGTTGAGTTTTTGGGTAGAGCTCCCTGTACAAAGGAGACTCTGCCCGAATTTTGTTAAATTAAGAATGTTTGTAAATCATGGATTTATTTAGTTGCTCTCATGATATGAATGGTTTTAAATGGTAATGCTGTCCAAGGTGGTTTTTAGGGCGTTACAAAACCCTCCGTAGTCAGCTCCCTAGGAAGGAATTCTAAGTTTTCTATTAAGGACATGGAAAATTGGTTATCTTCGACTTGTGTATCCTTAGTTACGAGGACCTCCTCCCTGCTTTGGGGAGAAGATGTCCCCACCTCATAATGGACACTGAAGGAAGAAGTAGAGACTTCATCGACACCCTCCTCCATAAACGCGAAACAGAAGAAGACTCAAAAATTATCCTCCCCATTAGCGGTCTAAACTGCAAATCAGAATGCAAGGGGGCAAATGCAAAGTGCAATCAGTCAAGAATAGGGGAACTGGACACCAAGCTCTAACTAAGGACAACCTCAATAAGAGGGGATAATCTACGAATCGTGAAAGAGAAGCAAAACTATCGGAACGGTTTTAGAAATCGCTAAACTTTCAAATAATGAAACGGAGCCTGTAGCCCCACTAGGGAGGGTTAAAGGGATCTAGATCGAAGAAGGAGAAGGAACGTACCTAACAAAGAGCTAGAGTTAACATGCGGAGAGGTAAAAGGCACAGAACCTTTAAAACCACCAAGAAATTGAAGTGGCTGCCATGGAATTTAGGAGGAGGAAAAGTAGTGTAAAGAGATAGAAGTTCAAAATATCTGTAAAGAAGCAAAAGGGGTCCCCCCCCTTTTATACACAACATTTATTAGCATGATGGGATGTGGAGGAGAACGTGCAGAAAGAGCCATACAAGGGGATATTCGTCCGAATGACACGTGTCCTCCTCAAGCACGCCTATCCCATCATAGTTGACATGTGTTAATTAAACGCGTCCCTAGGGCAGCGCTAGTAATCATGAAAACCCGTCATCTATGGAAATAGTCGTGACTATGAAAAATACTTGTAAAACCCCAGGTCAAAGCTGAAAAGACACCTTCTTGACCTGGTACTAGGAGGTAACTGATAATAATAGATTCAAGCTTAGGCCACCCATTCAAAGCCCAAAACATTTGATGGGCCCCCTTTTTGGATGACAACCTAAACAACCCACCTGCAGCATGCCCACTTCGTCATGAAAGTGGGCCACAACCTAAGGCATGAAGTTCAAGGCCATCCAGCTCGGTATATGCCTGCTCAGTCATCTCAAGCATGACAAAATGGACCAATTTGAGGTCTAAGAGCTCGGTACAGGATAAATTCCAAGCAACTCCTTTCACGCCACATGTCCATGGGACAAGGGGACAACTTTTGGTAACCCTAACGAACAAATATTCTTTTGTAAAGGAAATATATTGATACCTTCCGTTTTAAGGATTGTGGGCACAAAGTGCATCAGGGTGGCAGACCCTGCTAAAGGACAAATAAAGATGGGACCACAGAATCAGTCAGGAAAAGGAAGAATTGTAGAAAACCCTAGATGGTCACATGTATAAATAGAAGATGAAGACATTGTATAAAGAGAGTTCCTTAATTTATTTAGAATATACTGTTTAAAAAGGCTTTGAACTAAAAATCCACTCTAACTACTGTCTTCTTCCTCAACCAATACAACCCCTAAAGAGGAAGAGCCTCCGTTATAGTGGATGTAGCCTTGGCCTTTTGTTTAAGGTGAACCACTTATATTTTGTCCTTTGATCTAACATCAGCACTTACTCTCTTATTAACCCAAACATTCCTAAAACCCCCCATTGGGCTTAACACAACAGTTGTTCTACAACTGGATATAGTGATTTTGAGCACCATCATAAACCATTTGTTCTGAATACCAAGAATAAATGATAAGATAAAGACAATTAGGCTTTGGTTTGTGGAAGTAGGCCTTATACACAAAACTACATAAATTCTTTGTGTTCTTTTGTCTTTGATTTTTTATCTTTATGTAAGTTTGTCGGTCCAATTTTGATGTTCACTATTGTCCATTGAATTATATATACATATAGGCTGAGAATTCATTACAATAATAATGCGTAAATAACCTAATGCATTATATTAAGTCTATAATTTTAGTAGCAATTACTCTTTAAGACAGCGCGGCCCAACCTTTAGGCCACTTAGGTTATTGCCTAGGGCACTCAAATTGGAAGAAAAATTTGGGGCCCCAAAATAAAATAAATAATAATATATAATTAAAATTTTAGAATATAATTTAAATACTTAATATATTTTAATCATTAAATTAATAGTGAGTGGTAAGTTAAAACAAAATTCACTATTTATCCAATCTACTTGGTCCTCAAATTATGTGCAACTAGCATTATTGTAAAATTTTTAGAATCTCTTTCAAAAAAATTTAGGGCCCCTAAAGTTCAGTTTATTTTTTTTATCTCACTTGATATTTATATTATATGTATTATGAATAATAATTTTACACTTGTATAAGTTAAATTTGAGATCATTTTTTAATAACTTTGTTTACAATGCACAAGATTACTATAAAATAAAGTGAGTAACATGAATGCACTAGTTATCTCAAATTAATTAACCATCGTTGTCTTACTAATTTTTTTTATTTAAAAATAGCTCTTTTCTCTATGATATCTAACAATATCTCATTTATTTTAGAACTACTCAACTTGTATAAATTCCTATTTTTATATATATTTAGAAAAAAAATATTTTAATAGTCAACATAATTTTCAATTATGTTTCTCTTTTATTTTAAACAAACAATATGTATCATTGTATTTGATCTCCATATTTGACTTCGATTAACACAATTTTTATTTGTAAAATTTGAATTAGTATGTTATATCTTAAAAGACAAAACAAATAATTTGTAAATAAATATATTTTAATAAATATTTAATATTATTATTATTATTCAATAAATATTTATAGGACCTCTTATAACATTTTTCCCTAAGGCCCCAAATTAGGTTGGGCCACCCCTGCCAGTGCCGGCCCAAAGGCAAGGTAGCTTAAACACTTGCCTAGGGCCCCCAATTTAGAAGCTCTCCCCCCCCCCATAAATATTACTAGCCCAAAGAAATTAAAATATAAAAAGGATTTTTTGGAAGTCGGTACATCTAATTAGACTTATTTGGTAAAAAGTATATAGAATAAAATGTGAGTTAAAAAGACATAAATGCCCATTTTAGAGTTATTTAATTCAAAATCTCTTATCTTTAATGCACCTTGATTCATGTGTGTTTGTTAATACATATAAATACGTATTTAATGCACCTTGATTCATGTGTGTTTGTTAATACATATAAATACGTATTTAATGCACCTTGATTCATGTGTCTATATGTATATACGAATATATATTCGTATATACATATAGACACACACACACATATATATATTTGTTGCTAAATTTCTTATTTAAATTTTGAATTATGTTTAATGCATCTTGATTCATGTGTATTTTTTTTTTTTGAAAATAGTTTATTTTCAAATTAATTTAATATCCGAATAATATAATAGTATAACAATAACAGTGTAACAAAAACACTGTAACAAAGACAGTGTAACAAATACACTGTAACAAAAATAGTGTTCAGTAGTTTTGTGTATATGAAAACAAATTTAAAACGGAGATAACCTATTTTGAATGAAATTATGTGAAACTATATATTTGACAAAATGTAATAGTATAATATTTTGTGTAAATAGTTTGTTACACTATTATTGTTATACTGTTACATTGTTAGTGTTACACTGTTACACTTTTATTATTACATTGTTACATTGTTATTGCAATACTATTCGGATATTAAATTAATTTGAAAATAAAACCACTTTTTTAAAAAAAATGCATGAATCAAGGTGCATTAAAAGATAATTCAAAATTTAGATAAGAGATTTAACAACAAGTATATACATGCATACATACATAATATGTATTTGTGTATATATAAATATATATATATATATATATATATATATATATGTGTATTTATTTATATATAAAAACGTGTATATATAAATATATATAAAAATATGTATTTATGTATACATAAAAACGTATTTATATATATATATATATATATATATATATATATATATATATATATATATATATATATATATATATATATATATATATATATATATATATATATATGTATTAAAGTTCTCCCATAAAACTAGGAGATGTTTAATGCACCACTTTCCAAATAAAAGTGGTGTATTAAATACACATAGATTAATGGAGGGCAAAAATGTCACAATAAAAATAGATAAATTTAAATTATGTACTTGAATACAAATAAGTATCAAAATTAAGTATTTTATAACCCTACATTTTTTAGTGTGTACTTTTTGTCAAATAAGTCTAATTTGGTGTACCCATACAATTTACCCATATAAAAACCCACTAAATTGATATGAAATTGAACCAATCCCAAAAATATCATAACCAAGTAACTTTTTACACCTATAACTTTCCATATCTCTCCATTAATGGCTCCTTTAAAAGTTGTCAATCTTCTATAAATATATAAAAAAATTATTCTTCATTAATACTTTAATTTTGGTATAGTTGGTATATCTTTGACCGGATTAGGAATAAGATATCGTAAATTGACCTGAACACTCTTGACCATTAAACAAAAAAAAATTATTATATTGATCTAGTGATCTAAAGTCCTTCTCTCTCTCTCTCTACCAACACTACCAAATTTACATAAAATAAAGTTGTACATTCCTAATGTCCGGCTGTTATCGCTCTGTATTTTTTCTGATTTGTAATCTTGAAGTTGGACCAATGCCTATTTTCATATATTCTTATTCATTCATTAGAGAAAGTATCAGTGTTTCAATGGTAAATTATTTATTTTTATAATTTCATTGATATAATTTAATTTTAGTTTAGTTTCTTTTATTATGAAGGTTTTTTTTGGTTGAGTTATTATGAAGGTTAGTGTGGACATTTGAATTGTTGAGACAAAGAAAGTTCTTATATCAAATAGATCTTATACTTTTCCGTTGCTAATATATGAGGTGAAATTATTCTATTGTTCTTAAACTTTGTGATCTATTGAATTTGTTTGTTCATACATTGACTTATTCTTTTAAATATTTATTTAGTTGATAAGTTTTTTTTTTCAATATCAAATATGTTAATCTGAAAAACATAAATTTGAATAAAAAAAGCATGAAGGACAAAATTAATGAATCAATCCAATAACAACAAGAAACTATAATTTTCTAAAATAATAAGATTATATTATTTTACAGGACTTTAAACTTTAAAGGGCCTCATTTAAAAATATCGCATACATCTTAATTTTCATTGGCCGACCATGCTCAAGCCTCGTCAACTACAAGACAATATACCTTAAAGAACCTGTGATCTACGTACTAAAAAAATCTTTTGATTGCAGAGAAGAAGTGTTTGGACGTGGCAACGCGGATATGGAAAAGTATTTTTATCATATAAGAAAGTCGTGGGAAGTGTCTGACATAAGTGCTGATGCTTGAATGTTCTATGTGGATTAAAAAGCCTCAAAACTTTTGCTTTTGATTTTTAACGTTTATTGATTTTCAATTTCTCTGTTGAATTGTTGCAATTGTCCAACAATGGTTATATTTGTCGGGCTAAATAACCCAGTTTGTTCGGTGTATCACTGGACTACAGTTGGAACCTGCCTACCTCATGTTCAGAATGCAAACAATTGATTAAGAAGTTGGTTAACTTTCACATGAAAAAAGGTAAAAAAAAACAAGAGTTCCTCACACTGTTTATCAAACTTTTCAATCGCTCAGCAAGTAGTTTGCTACAGAGACTTCCAAGTTGTTATGTACTTACAGGATTTAGCATCCAGAGAAGTGGTTTTTGTTAAGTTTGGTTTTCAATATGAAGGGATTGTGTTGGAAATTTATTTCAAGGACTTAACTTCCTCCCCAATTCTTTTATTAGGAGCCTGAGTAATATCTAATGTATTGCACGGGCATTCTCTCTCTCTCCCCCCCCCCCCCCCCCACCCCCACCCCACAAACACTTTTTTCTTTTTTTGTATACACATATATTACAATCAATGAAATTTATGTACTTTTCCCAAAAAGAAAACACACAAATACATCGCTATTTTTTGTATTTTTTTTTTAATGTCAAATATTATCCTTTTCAAAATTTAGTAAAAGTGGTATCCGTTGTCTGCTAAGGAAAATATTTTAGTTTTTTTCTCCACATCCGATTGAAAATCAAACAGTTAGTTGCAATGGTTGAAACACTGTCATCATCCCATATGACTATCACCACATAAAGTCAACAACAGCGACTAACTTGCAAGTGAGGCCACGTCTATTTCACTAAGAAAAGGGTAGCTCTTTTGTTACAAGATTGATCGTGTGGAGCGTTTTGTATATAAAATTTGGCGCCGCCACCGCATGATAGTGTTTGTTCTGGAAAAAATAAAAATAAAACATAGTAATACCTAAGGACCACTCATTTTGATTCTCCATTAAGCTCCTAACCAAACAAAGGTATCTTTCCACATGGAGAAATTCCCATTTGCTGTGTATGGATTGGTTATCATATAAACTATTACAAAGAAAACTACTGTTGGAGATAGAATTCTAACTTTATCCATAACAACAACAACAAAAAGAAGGGAAATAAAAAGCATATATAATTGATATAATTTATGTTCCGTTTTATATGATAAAAAATAAAAGTATGAAAAGTTTGAGGGATAAATAAAATATCATATTTGGTAAAAAAATAAAAATAGAAAGAAAGAAAAAATGGATGATTAATTTTCAATCAATCTTTCCAAAATTAGAAGAAAAAATGGATGAAAAGTTAATTATGTGAGTTGAAATATATGTTATTTGTCTATATATCCTTTGATGTGAACATATATCATATTTATCAATTACTTTTTTTCATTTTACTAAACGCAAAAAAATTAATCTTTCTTATTTTTCAGTCCTCTTATCAAATATAAAAGAATGAATGAGTGATTTCTCCTTTGAAGGATAGAAAATATATCATTTCGACTTTCCATCCTCCAATTTTTCCATCTATCCTACCAAATGGACCATTAGGATTGAATTGGTAAGACATCCATTTGCAACTGTTTTCTAAGTAATCCTTAGCCAACTGCCAAACAACCGTCCGACCAATAGGACAGTATTTCGTAGGATTTCCATGTAAACAAATGTATTATCCAGCAAGGTAGTTGGTTGTGGTCCAAGAGCCTAAAATTTTATTAAAAAAAAGAAGATAAAAAGGGAAATGAGATAAGGTCACAGACAGTAAAGCAAATCCCCATCACGGTAGTAAAGAAGTCCAATTGAGTTCATCTATGAAGGTTTAAAACGAATCACTTCAATGTTACATTTGATAAGAAAGATTAAAACTAGAACGGATAAAAAGTAAGAGAGCTATACTTTCTATCATTTAAAGAAAAAAATAAAGAATGATACATTTTTCTTCTTTTGTATTTGGTAAGATGGATGAAAAATAAAAATAATTAATTTTTTGTTGTGCTTGGTAAGATGGAATTTTTTTTAAAAAAATTCTTGTATTTATATATGAAATTAATGTATACACAATATAAATATAAATTAAAGGATATATAGACAAATAAAATACATTTCAATACAAATAATTAACTTTCTATTCATTTTCTTTCTAAATTTGAAAGGATTGATTTTGGTGAGTTGGAAAGACAACTCATTTATCAACTTTTTCATCATTGATATTTTTTTTCCTTATCAAACATGATGTTTTTTTTATCTCTCTAATTTTTCATCATTCCATTTTTTTATTGTACCAAACGGAGCATAAAACTAAGTTATGCTTTAGGGTTTATTAGCTCAGATTCTAATACCTTTTCCATGCTGCTTCATTTATTTTGATTTACATTTATTTCGATTTACTAGGGCTCATAAGGGACTGCAACTTCATCTTAGTTTATTACCATTATCCGCCAAGTTGAACCCCTAATCATAGCCAAATGAATTTAAGCTTGAACAATTCAATTTAACAAAGTTTTTTGAATGGCTTTTGCAGTGACCATTACAAATTTTTCAGTCTGATAAAAAGTGGCCAGAAAGCATATTTAATGAGGTGGTCAACTTGGAGTTACAAAATAAATGCTGCAGCTTTTGTTTGTGATATCTTTTCATTTGCACAATGCGTTCAATTATGCAGGTAGTCAAAGTGCATATAGCACATATCTCAGTGTTTCATAGACTAGAATTCTCTGATCTAAAATATATCCTTCATGGCTGCTGTCACGGGTCAAAATTTCATTTGAATTTTGTCTCGTAATGGTACTGAGATTCAACACTCAGTCTCAACCAATGCATTCAAATATTGATAGAAATGTACACAAGAACATAATATGGGCAAGCACACAAACTCATAGCAGCACACAAGCTCTACAGGACAAATGACTAAACCTTTTACTTCTCAGTAAGCCTAAAGAAAAACCGACTAGGGGCTTGCTTGTAAAACGTGCCCAAACTTTCTTGGTTACAATATAGACCCTAGCATGCCTATAAATTGCATACAATGTGGCGGTTATAAGTCCAACTACCTTGGTAATGCAAGCACTCATCAAATTCACCTCCAAAGCCTATTGATCATGGCTGAGTCCCTCTGCCACTCCCATAATGTGCTAATCATGACAAGGGAGGTTGCAACTATTGGCTGACCCAACCAGCAACTACCCATAACCATTTTACATGTTGTGCGCACATGCCAAACAACTTCTCTCATTCTATGCACATGCCAACTATTGCACAGAACCACCCTGCATGCCATGTACATGCTAGCAATCGTCTAGCATCATCTACAGTACACATGTCTCAATTATTCAGAATCACTTCACATGTTGGGCAAGTGCCTTCTTGTGAGCCCACATCACCTGATTTGCCCTGCCTTTGTGCTAAGTCATGTCAAGACCATGGCTTGGTCTTCCAAGCTCGCAATGCCCCACAATTCGAGCCCCCTGGCTAGCTTTGGTTGATTGTGCTCAACGTGCCCATGCATAAGTTGTCTTACTCAGCCATGCATGGGGCTTCCGCCAACGACAGATCCCACCAATCATCGGCCCCACATCTTAGATCTCAAAACTCGAACTTTAGAATGTCTTGCCTCCATCCATTGCAAGAATTTGTTGGGGTCATGCCTTACTTTGGTGTGTCAAAGCTTAGGGGCATAAGGGTCCCTAGGGAGGCTGGCCTGGTACCCCATTCGCGAAGCACCCTCCCCACTATAATAGTATTAATTAACAAAACACATACTCTAAGCTGAAGAGTCATAACAACATGAGCCAGGAACATAGTCATTGCATGCCACTTGAGTTTTTGCCAAACCACTTTGTAACCCCAACCAAGTATACATCCAAGTCTTTAGGGAGCAAACTTTACACTTAGGATTTGCTTCACCAAAGTACAATCCAATTTGGTTAAAGTATGGTCGTCTTTGGGCGAGGCAACCACATGCCAAAGCCGAGCCAAAGAGCTAAAGGGGTAACATTTGGGCTCGTAATTCTAATCGAATCGCAACTCAGTATTTGAATCATTGGAATTGACATAGAAGTCGTTTGAGTCGGTCAAATATGCTGACTTTTTTAGAGTCACTTCTACATACATGGATTTTGAAACCATGTCCAATAAAAAATGATGAGGTGAGACAAACTCATTATGCCCTAGGGCAGAGTGTGAGCAAATTCATTTGTTTAAGGGCTAAAAAACATGTTTATGTCATTTTTTGTAACTTTTTGTGGATGAAAACTTCAATGTTTGAAGTTATAATTGATTCTCACCAGTTTTGCCTTGATCTGGGTGATTAGTAAATTTTAGTCATGTGATTAGTTTGAAATTTTCTTTTTTTACAAAAATCTATTATAATAACATAATAGCGTAATTACTAATAATTTAGGCTACATTTTAAAATTTCCTAGCTAGTTTTAGGGTTTATACTATTTTATAAACTCTTGTAAACCTTAGGGTTCAACCACTTTTGATGAAATAATATTAGAGAGAAGACTTTCTCTGTCTTTTTAATTTTTTTTGGTAGGTATATGAATTAAGAGATCAATTGAAATATTTAGGATTGGTAGTATATGTGAATCAATAGATCTAGAGTAGGATTTTGAACTGATATTTGTGCACAAATCAACGACTTGGTTTCGTTCTGTTTTCCAACCCCCTTCTAGTTTGTTAGATCCCTGTTTTTACACGCTTGCTTGGATCAACTCTCCAGCTTGTGGACAAACGTTTTGTTTTTTTTCACTCCATCAATGTCATCTCATTGGGAGTGGTTTTTTTTTTTTTTTTTTTTTTTTGTGTTTTTCATTGCAATTATGTTGTATTTTCCAACTCTTTCTTGCTCAATAAAGTTGTAAGAGTGAAGAAAAAGTTTGGTTAAAAATACAATAAGATCCATCAACATCTATCAATATTCATATAGGTCCAAAAAGAATGAGTGATAATGATAAACATGAGTAAGATATTAATGATTATCATATGTATTTCCCTTTTTATCAGAATGTTAAAGAATTTTATTCCGAACAAAAAATATATACAATAAAACTCAATAACGGCCTTGAGGTTAAATTGAGCGTGCAGTTAAGAGAGTTGCTCATGACATAAATTAGGGCTTTGTGGATAATCACTTCACTATTCTAATATCAAGAACAATATGATCTAAGCAAAAACTCCAAATTCGCTCACAACTTGAGAGATTAGGTAAAACTACTAAGAAGGTTTGTCTCCATATAGAAATGTTTGTTTGATATTTCTTCTTAGTCGTAGAAGGTGGATTGGACATCATTTGCTTAAAGAGCTAGAAGTTTTTAACTTTACACGAGAATCCTTCATATGTTAGAGCCTATATTGAAGTTTCCTTCTATTATCCTTTCTAGATGATGCGCCAACATTTGAATTGTTTGAAGTCTGACTTGGTGTCTCATCTTTCCCTTCCTTCTTTTCCCTATCTTATGTATTTCTCACCCTGTAGCAGAGTTGAGTTTCTTATAGACAATCAATGAAAAATGATACATCACATGTAGTCCTTTTAGTCATGCTTATCACCATCACTCATCCTTATCCGAACTATATGGATGTTGTTGAATCTCGATAGATCTTATCATATCTCAAATAAGGTTACCCTTGTTTTTTTGGTTGAGGAAATGTGAGTTTTGAAGTGAAAGATATGTAAACACTCGACAATTGAGGAAAACAATCGACTAGGGCAATGGGATGTCACATCTTTTGTGACTTCAATCATTCACAGAAGTGTGAATGAACAATGCACAGTGGATGTTTGAAACTAGACGGGACCTCAGTTGCCTGAAATCAATTGTCAAATGAAAAGAAAATATCTGAATGACTAGGGTGTCAAAAGTTGTATGCATTTAAGTATTCAGTATCAAGTGCAATGGGTATGATAAGGACTTCCAGAAATTTATCTTGTCGACCAAATAAATTTTCTAGTTCTAACACGATGGGAATCAAAAAAAGATTAATTTCTTGAGAATCTATATAATAAAGTAACTAACTAGATTGTTTGTCTTGAATTTTTTGCGGTTCAGATCGCTTGAAGATTATTGATCCGACGATTCTAATTGAACTTTTATTTTTTACAATTCTAAGTCTCACATCTCTCATACAACTCTTTCTCTCTCTCTCTCTCTATCTATATATATATATATATATATTAGACATTTTAAGCACACTCTCCCAAACACACACTCTCTCATCTCTCATATAACTATCTCTTTCTTAAAGATACTCTCTCTATCTCATTTATTCACTTTTGTGAGTGAATGTTATGTGTATTGTTATTTTCAGTATTTCTTTATTTAAAATTTATATTTTTGATATGATTTTATTATTGTTAATGTGATGTGTTAAATATATAATTGTTGTTTTCGATACTTCTTTACTCATACATTTGTATGATTTTATAGATGAGAAAATATTTAAATATTAAAAAAATTTCCTAGCTTGTAAACATTCAAAATCAAACTAATAACAAAAATAAAAAAAATTCAAAGTCAAGCCAATCACAATAAAAAAATAAAAAAGTGATACCAATTGCAATAAAAAAAAAAAATTCAAAGCCAAGCTAATTACCAATAAAAAAGTAACAATGACCAATAAAAAAATTAGTGAAACCAATTACACCAAAAAAAAAATATTCAAAACCAATTATAATTTTTTTCCCCAAGTTGTAGACATTCAAACCCAAGTTAATTACCTATAAAAAAAATAACAAAGTCAATTATTTAAGTAATTTTATAGAGTGAGAAAAATATTGAATGCTAATTTTTTTTCTTTCCAAGTTGTAGACATTCAAAACCAAGTTGCACCAAAAAAAAAAAAAATTCAAAGCTAAGAAATCTCCAATTAAAAAAAAAACAAGTGAAACCAATTATACAAAAAAACCAAAAAATTCAAAATCAAGCTAATCATCAATAAAAAAAAATAACAAGTGATACTAATTGCACCAAAAAAACAAAAAAAAAATCAAAATCAAAATCAAGCTAATCACCAATAAAAAAATAACAAGTGCTTAAATTTATAATTATATTGTGTTATTATGTTGAATGGTGACAATGCTGATAAATCCATGTGCCTTATAATTGAGCAAAATTTTATTTATTACTTAAAAATTATAAATTATTAAATTCCTTAGTATTTGTTTTTTTTTTTCTGAAGTATTTGTATATGTGATATTGTTTTGGGGTGTTTTTTATACATTTTTATGATAGTTCGGTTAATGTGGAGGATATGATCGATAGTATATTTCGGGTTATTTTAAAAGAATTGATATGAATGTTTTTGTCCCATTTTTTTTTTCAAGCTAGACAGTTACTTGCAATTTGTTATGTATTATATAGTACATTCAGCCATGAGTAATAACTAATTCTACTTTATTAGGGCTAGAATGTTATATTATTGTGTTCCTTTTGCTTTTAATAGGTAAGACCTACCACATATGAAAGGGCATGATCCCTGCATCAAATAGTTCATATTGAATTACTACAAGCAATTGAAATCACTTTACTTTCCAGAAAGAGAAAAAAAAAACATATGTGGAATGAGACCCATTCGAAATTCCATAAGAGAAAAGTGATTTTATCCTGTTAATCCAAGAAAAGACCAAGATTTTTTGAAGAATTTAGATATGTGTTGATCGACATCTCTACAATGAACGTCATTTACTGTATTTAAAAATCTCAGTGGCGGTGCCAAAATCAGCAATAGATCGTAGTAGGATGAAAGGGTAAACATATAAACATATGTACACGCACACACATTGTGTGTGTGAGAGAGAGCTTTGTAACACTAGTTTGAAACTTGAAAGGCAAGTTAATGGGAATGGAGGATTCATTAAAAGAATTATAAAGTTTTTTGATATACTAGACAACCATGAATCACATGAACCGTCCGAGCTGGAATTTGTCTGTTTATTGGAGCAAATCCAAACATGTACTGTCCACTACCACCGGCCTCTCTTTCTTCCAATAGGGTCCTATAAATAGGG
>CAUOFW020007589.1:0-20449 GCA_963454935.2 Ilex paraguariensis
ACAGTGTATGGGCAGCACGACAGAACAAGGACTTGTTGAAATCCCAAACCTTCTAAAGTTGGTCCAACTTAACAAAAGACTCGGGAATCTTGCCTTTCACCGTCTCTCCTACATAAGCAATATATCAGATACAAGAAAAAAAAGTACAACAAATGTTTCTTGAGGAAAGAGAAGATTCAAATACCTAGTATGCTTTCTTCATAGGGGTAGCGATAAGAGGGGGAGGCTCCAGCAGGGTACTCCCAATTTTTAGAAACGAACACAATGTCATTTTCATGACCTTTGTTCGAGTCTGGGAGATGGGTGACCAGATAGCGATCATTCTTCTTAACCGAGAGATAGTAGCTATCTCTAGCAGCTTTGATGATGTAGCAGTATAGGATGTCCCATAAACCAAGTCTCAGACCTAAGATTTTGTTCAACACAGACACCCCCATGACTATCCTAAAGACATTAAGGCAGCATTGGAGGGGGCAGAGTTTTGCGACAGAGAGAACCCAGAGAAGAAGAGGATCGAGGAAAAAATGGATTTCACCCTCAATAATGGCACGAATGGGAATGAGGATTCTCTCTCTAGTACCAATGAAGGGCTCATCCTTCCCAGCAACCCTAACCTCAATATTGTTTGGGATATTGTACTTGATTTTGAAGGCAGGAACTTCTGATGGAATAAGAGGAGCCATGAAGAAGATAAAGTGCAGAGGAAGAAAAACGCAGAAATGGGTGAATAAGAGTCTGAAAATCTGGTAGCAGAAGAGCAAAAATACGAAGAAAGATGGTTTATAAAGAAGGAGGAATTTTAAAGGGCAACGTTTAAATGCTCTGAGTGTGCCGCCAAAATGAAAAGACATGTTACAAAGTACAAGTGATGATGAATCGATAAGAAAATGACTGGCAGCCAAAAAGCGTTTGTCAGACGTTTTCTGGGGGTAAATGAAGGGGTTAAACCTCATGATTACACGTGACATGATATTAAATGTGTTCACGTGATGTTGACAAAACAAGACCTGTGATAAAAAATCCTCTATTAAAGCTTTTAACCAAACCGAGCTAATCATAGGTTCGGCAAATGGCAGAAAAAGTTTGGTTCTCTTTATGAGCGAACTCAACAGTCTGTTCAGCTAAGCAACGAAAGAGCTCGGCTTGTACCAAACTGAATCCGTTAAAGTGTTCGGCAAGAAAAGATAAAGATTCGCCTATAACTAAGACAATCAGATAAACGAAATCGATGAGATTGAAGATATCAAGAGAAATTGTTGGAGAAGTATCAGTAACTTCCCAAACTCAACTATTGAATTAAAGAAAGGTGTGACACCTTGAACATAAATTCATGGAAACCCTAAGAGGATAATTATCTATAAAAAGTAGAAGAGACCAAGGTGAAAGGTACGCTGAACTCTCCTTGTCTTGGTACAATTGTTTTTGTTCCATTACTGACTTAAGCATCGGAGTGCCTTCGATAGAAGCACTTCGATCTTGGGCAGTTTGTTTGTTTTGTAAGAAAGAGATTAGGATATTGTTCAGACTTCTTTCCCAGAAATCGTATCACGAATTCACGCATAGAGGTATTGCCAATTTTTTGCCTCTACATCTTTCATGGGTGGACACTTCAAGAAGTTTTAACTTTTTTTTTTCTTTCATTTGATAAAAGTAAAGTAATATATTAATGTTTCTTAAATCATATTTAACACTTAAAAATTAATTGAACACAAATAGCCACAAATTAGTTGTAGTGTTATCACCAAAAATAGTGGTCAAATGTCATCGTTTCTTCTTGCTTGTCCCCTTCCCTCCCTCTCTCTCTTAATTGATTGCTCATTTTAGTCTCATGGGAATTATCTCATGACAAACATATTTGATTTTAGTTTTTAACTCCAAATGACTGTATAATTTTCGATTGTGAACTTGATTTTTTAAAACACATACAAAATGACTCTTATTTTTTAACACATTGATTATAATTTTATATATAATGACAAAATAATCTTATAGCTTTGTAAAAATTATTAAATGACCCCCAAAATGTTCCTCCACTAAACTTAGTAGTTGTTTATCTCGTGACTCTTGATCCACTGAACTTAGTAGTTGTTTATCTCGTGACTCTTGAATCATAATTATTGTTGATAATAAGAAACCCCAGTAATATCCCCCGAACTTAAGTTTATAACACCCTAAACTCCATAATATAGGAATTACTTAACTACAAACCATCCAAACATAAGAGCAAGTAAAAATCATCAAAAAATATAAAAATATATTTACCATACCTCAGTAATAAATAAAACTCCCAAAACTAAACAAGCACTCCCCAAGTTTATATCCAAAATATTTAAATAATACTAGGTCTCAAAATAAATGACAAACTACTGAATGTTTATTATATCATCAATGGATTAATTTCAAATCCATAAATTGAAATAACAACCCTAAGACTCGACTCCGAGATCTCCATCCTGATCAACCTTGGTCTCGATGTTCACCTATTCATTCAACCCAACATCCTCTTTTGTTCTAAAATCTGAAAGTGTTGTTTGTAGGGTGTGAACAAAAACCCATAAGAAAATCTCTCTCCAATCCAAACAAGGTTTTAAAGCATAAAACATGGAAATCTCTTTTAGAAAATAACTTATGTAACTTGAGGAAATAAAACAATGTTAGTTTTAAGTATCTCAAGTTTATGGAATACATTAATTCAATAACATAAGAAAACATTTGGGAATCAAAGTAAATAAAGAATAATTCAGCAAATATAATCACAAATGTTTCATGTATGTTGGTTGCTTCTTAGAAATCTACACAACGAACCTATCCCATTCATCTACCACAACAAAAAAAATCTCAATCATTCCTCGCAAAGCCACATCACAAACAATTTTAGGTAGTGCATGTACCATCTCATACAACATTAATGAATCCATTTCTAGAAAATGTATACCATCCCTAAATTTTGGACTTTCATGACCAATAGTGGTTGACAAATCAAGAAAATAATCCCTTACGAGCAATAGATAACCATCTCATGCATACTAGGATAGAATAACTTCTAACACTCTACGTCAGCTGTTGAAGGCAATCCAAGTCTGTCACACCAAAATCATACAAGAGGTAAAAATCATTATTTTATCAACAACCGTATATTTAACCAATCACAATTTCCATCAAAATTCATGTGCCATAAATTTTACAATTTTCCATGCACAATGACAAAGGAATTAAAATATATATTTTTTATTTTTTATGCAAGAGATCATTTCAAGAAATCTTTACTTTTGTTGTACTCAAATTCTAGGGTCTTCTCAAACTTTTGATTCTTGGAGAGAAAAATATGCTTTTGAATGTAAAACATAATTTATTCAAGAATTAGGATTTATAAATAAAACAGGAATGAATATCATAAGAAAATTATGTAACTTTTCAAGAACTAGGGTTTTAGAATTCAAGACCATGAATTTCTTGAACATAAAACATGTATTTTATTCAAAACAACTTTTCAATCGGAAGGAAATCAAGAATTAACAATTCTCTAGCATATAATTACTAAGAAAATAAAAAACATACATAAATATATTTCCTAACCTCAATGAAAGAAGTCAAGAAGAATCCCATACCTTTATCCGATGTTTAATGTTAGCCCTAGCGTGTTTCATCAGTTTCCAACATAAAAATCTATTTAAATCTTGTGTTTTCTCCTTCTCTCTATGCCTCTTTCTAGAGGTGCTTAGGGTTGAAAAATTGATGCAAATAAAGCTAAAGAGGGTGTCCTTAGGTATTTATAGGGTTATAATCTGAACAATCAACGTGTCCCTTATTGTTGTAAAAATTGCACTCAAGTTCGAACGGAGATTGGCGTTTGAACGTGCCTCGTTCGTGCCTTGCGTTCGAACGTGATTTACTTCCAGTATCTCGATTTCTATTAAACACTAAAGTATTGTAGCTAAACCTTGTTTGAACGTGACTTGACATTTGAACGTAATTCTCAATTCCTGTTAGAACTTCCAATACAATTTCGATCTATTTAGAAGTTGATTTACCAAATTATTGTAAAATACACTTTTGTAATTTTTGGAATCTTATTTCTACTGTCAAAAAATTAGGTCAATCTAATGTCAAAATAAAAAATTATGGACAAAATACTAAAATAATATCTAATTATTCTCTTCTTAACTTCCTCCTAAGATACTTCTTAAGATTCAAAATACTATTATTTTCTATTACGGTATACATAACTCATTTTTACATATTATTATGAATATATGGGGTTTACATAGTTACCAACTTACCATGTGAGTATAAAATTTTTAATACTAAATGTCTTTGTTACAACAAAATGCCACTTCAGTGCGTTTTTTTTTAATTAAAATAAATTGTCCACTTATTTACTGTCATTTGTCAGTTGTAGACGCGATGCAGCTGATTGCAGCCCTCGTATGGAGAGCCTAGGATTTTGAGGATTCTTTGTTTGGATTAGCCGCACAATTACGACTCTTTTTGATTCGCCGGGCCGTTCCTCATTTCTGTTTGATTCTCTTCGTCTGCGGTTTCTCTCTTCTGTTCTCTCTGTACAGACATATATATATGTGTACATATGTTCTCGAATATTTAATTTTTTTCCTCTCCTTCCCGTTGCTCTCCGACCCTCTCTGAGTTTTGTTTAAAGAACAGAAGAAAAAGGGGTCCAGCTGTTTAGGGTTTTTCTTCTGGTGCTTATCGAATTAGAATCGATGGGTGTATTTGAGGAGATTGGAGGTGATATCAGGTAAGGTTTGAAAATCTCTAAAGACACAGAAGCTTCAGTTTTTCTGGGTCTCTCTCTCTCTCTCTCTCGCTCGCTTGCTTTTGCTTATCTCTTTGTTTAATCTCTCTATGAAATTCCTATTATCTGGGGAAGAAACTGTTGTATTGAGTTTGTGGGTATCTAGAATTATCTGTCTGTTTGACTGTTATTGACATGTAACAGCGTTTTATTCGGGTTTCAACAATTTTAACAACCCTCTGACCAAAAAAAAAAAAACAATTTTAACAACCCAATTCTTGCAATTGATAGGGAAACTGGAATTGTTGTAAAATTTGACAAGTGGGTACGTACAAAACTACGAAGCAGAGTTTTGGGTTGTATATATTATTATTATTTTCTGCGTTTGAATATGCTCCAACTAGTGGAAATTTGATTACTGTTTTTTCTTAGAAATGCAAAAGTGATTGCTGGGCTGTAAATATTACTAAGCTACGTACGAATCTAAATCCTTATATTTCATGGGGAAAAAAATCTCAGCCCTTGTGGGAAATGGTTTTCGTTAGGGTTGAGGGTGTTGTTTGACTGAATAATCTGAGATTTATTGAGTTTATTTAGTTATTGTTGCATATTGGTTGAACGGAACGTTTTATGATTGATGCCTATTTACTGGGATACAGTTCGGATGTTGAAGTTGATGACATAAGGTGTGGCAATATAACGGAAAAAGATGTTAGCGATGAGGAGATTGAAGCAGAAGAATTGGAGAGGAGAATGTGGAAGGACCACGTCAAACTCAAGAGGATCAAGGAACGGCAGAAGCTTGCTGCCCAGCAAGCCGTGGAGAAGCAGAAGACAAAGCAGAACAATGATCAGGCCCGGCGGAAGAAAATGTCGCGAGCTCAGGATGGGATTTTGAAGTACATGTTGAAGCTTATGGAAGTGTGCAATGCTCGTGGATTCGTGTATGGGATAATTCCTGAGAAGGGTAAGCCAGTTAGCGGTTCCTCGGATAATATAAGAGCTTGGTGGAAAGAAAAGGTGAAGTTTGATAAGAATGGGCCAGCAGCCATAGCCAAGTATGAAACGGACCGTCTTTCCAAGGCTGAGGGAGTTGGTAATCAAAATGGAAACTCGCAAAGCATTCTTCAAGGTTTGCAAGATGCAACTTTGGGATCGCTTTTGTCTTCTTTGATGCAACACTGTGATCCACCTCAGAGGAAATACCCATTGGAGAAGGGTGTTCCGCCACCTTGGTGGCCAACTGGGAATGAAGAATGGTGGTTGAGACTGGGGCTGCCCAGGGGTCAGAGTCCTCCATATAAGAAGCCACATGATTTGAAGAAGATGTGGAAAGTCGGTGTTCTGACTGCTGTGATAAAGCATATGTCACCTGATTTTGTAAAGATTAGGAGGCTGATTAGGCAGTCGAAGTGCTTACAGGATAAGATGACTGCAAAGGAGAGCTCAATTTGGTTAGGTGTTTTGAGCAGAGAGGAAGCTCTTCTTCAGCAGCCTAGTAGTGATAATGGGTCATCTGGCATAACAGAATCACCCTCTGATGGTTGCGGTGGGAAGAAGAAACCTTCTATTAGCAGTGACAATGAAAGTGATTATGACGTGGATGGTGTCGATGATGGCATGGGTTCTGTTTCATCTCAGAGTGGCCAGAGAAATCAAACAATTGATATAGAACCGTCTGTTAATCCTCAAAATATTAATTCTCAACCTGTTCAGGATAAAGAGCAAGGGGAGGAGCAACCTAGGAGAAAAAGACAACGTATGAGATCAAGCCCTATAGATCAACAGGCTGCACCATCTCCCAATGAGCGGCCTTGTGATGAGCCAAGAGACACGTTGCCTGATATAAACCACTCTGATGTGCAGTTAGCTGGTTATCAGATGCATGGCAGCCAACAGCAAAACTGCACAATTGCAGCTATGAGGCCTGCGGAGAAAGAGCCTGAGGTCCAATCTCAGTTGCCAGTATCTCACTATAACCACTTGGCCACCCTTCCCTCAGCTGATGTAATCCCCATGGAGAGCATGTCTCTGGAAAGCAGACCCCTACTGTATTCTGTTTCTCAAAATTCTGAGCATGTACCTAATGATTCTCATATGTGCCATGCATCTCAAGATTTTGGATTGCACAATGAACCTCAGGTTTCTGCGTTGCACAACATACCTCAATTTGTGCATTATGGAGCTCAAAATTGTGGTTTGCATGATGGACAACAAAATTCCAGTTTGCACCAAGGCTCTACATATGATTTCTATAATCCATCCGCAGAATTCGGTCCCAGTCGTGATGAGCAGCAATTCCAGATGGTGTTCAACGAAAACCAGCTTACACCGGAGGATTCTGGAGTTCATTTACCAGCACTCCATAGAAATGAAAATGATATCACTGGAGGAGATCTCCACCATTTTGGTGAAGAAA
This sequence comes from Ilex paraguariensis, assembly GCA_963454935.2. Taxonomy (NCBI): domain Eukaryota; kingdom Viridiplantae; phylum Streptophyta; class Magnoliopsida; order Aquifoliales; family Aquifoliaceae; genus Ilex; species Ilex paraguariensis. Next base: position 7,173 of record CAUOFW020007589.1, read on the forward strand.
CATTTGCGGAGGAGCAAAATAGGCCTGTTGAGAATCATTTTGGGTCTCCAATCAATAGCCTGTCACTAGATTTTACAGGATTCAACAGCTCTTTTATGTCCGTTGATGGTACAAGTCCATTAGATATCCCTGATGTAGATTTTGTGCTTGATGATGACTTGATTCAGTACTTCGGGGCATAAGCTGTAGATGTGAAACTTCAGAGTTAAAATTGTGAGTGGTACTTCTCATAGACCAGCATTTTGTACGTTGCCACTACACAATAACCTCCCCCCCCCCTTGCCCCAAACCAAAAAACACACATACAAACCACTCTTTATCTAAGAGTTTATATACTGACTGTCATTTGATCGTATCTATGCAGAGATCAGGAAAACAGGATTACCTGTGAGCAAGGCGGAGAACTTTTTTGTGTTCTTTTGGATTTGTTGCAAGTGCTGACATTATGTACAGTAGGTCTTGAGGCTGTAAGTTATAAACTTCATTTTTTCGTAACTCATTCATGATGAATAGATTTGTCAATTTTCAGGTCAAAAGTTTGTCCCTACCTTGTGTAATGTTGGAAATAAGTATTTAACTTACTAATCGGGTTCACCATGTTCTTAACTTTCTTTTTTTGATGAAAGCATTCATAACTTTGTTGCTGATGACTTAAAAGGGGGAAAGCTTTTGTTCCCCGGTCAGTGTTTGTGTATTAGTACTCATTGTTTTCCTATCATCTTTGCTGCTGTTCTTTTTCCTTTCTTGGGGGTGGATAGAATTGTTATGTATGGTGCAATAAGTATTGTTTTTGTTTTTGTTCGAACTGGAAGATAATACAGGGTCTTTAAATGTGGAAACTCATGGTCTGTTTGATGTGGCCTAATTTGTTGCAAGGCGTAAACAATGCTTGCTTTGCCTGTGTTTTAGTATTTGTTCCAAGCAAGCTCGGACATTTCTGATGACCATTAAGGGGAAGGTTCCACCAATAATGGGAAAGAGAATTATGGCATTCCTCCTCTAAGGCAGCTGAAATAAGAAAGTTATGCAACAGGAACATTTAGAGACTGAATTCCTTCAACTTTCTTACGACCTGAATCCTGAAACAGAACCTTGAATCCCATTTGACCCTATTTGACAGATGTTACCCTTTTTGCAGCATTTCAGTTTATTTGACCCTAACAAATTGAGACCTTCTGTGCATCATGCTAGCGGGTTTGTACCTGCCCTGTCCTGGAACTCGGCCTTTCCTTCCAAGAAAATATTCAATACAATGGTGATGTTACATCATTCTTGACATTCGGTATCACCAATCAGTTGGAAAACAACATCTGAAAGTGTTAATGCTTTGCTATTCTGTACCACTGCCGTATTGTTGGTATTTGACTTGTGGAATCTATGTTTTTAGATCAATCTTGGTCCTGCTTGATGACTTGTTATTCTGGGAAAAAAACTGTTCAGTAGAATGGAAGTTCTATTGTGGTTTAGGCAGTGTGAAGAATATACAATGAGGATATGAAACAGGTCATTGTTGGTGGGGGTTTTAATGAATGATGAAGAAACTATGTCACCAAAGTAAAAGATCATCTATCTGAAAATTCTCTTGTAACAAGGTTTAAGGTTTTGTTTCATCCCTTAACCGGAGTAGAAAGGGGTACATGGCGCGGTGAATTGCCAAGGTCTTCTAGGTTTAGTGCAGGCTTCATCAAGCGGGGCTAACATTGTTAATAACAAGTAAATAATTTAAACTTGGCAAATTTTTTAGGGTCCTTTAGAGTTCGGTCTTTTTTTGTAAACTTATTTGAACACAAGTATAATCAAAAAACTTGTTTGAGGATAAGTTTATTTTGATCTTTATTGTCTAAAATATCTTTAATAGTTATATTTAATCAAAATTTGTTTGAAAAAACTAACAACTTTTAAATTGAGAATTGTATTAGTATTAACAACTCTTAACTTAGAAATTGTGCTAGCATTAAAATTATATTTCTATCATATATATATACTAGGGATAACCCGTGTCTGAAGGCATGATACAACTAAAAAAAAATCAAACATTGAATTTGAACGCGAAATAACCAAGCATTGAACTTAGACACAACCTAAACTGAAAGCCTAATCATGTGTCTGAAGACACTGTACATAGTTCTTAAACACGAAATGTCATGACTTTAGTGAAATACGGACCACAAAACGTAATTATATATAGTACATTTACAAAATGGGTCATTTTTTAATCTAATTCATTAAAATGCGAATTATCTGCACGTCATTGTAAGTACTCTTTCTCCACCACAATCTTGAATGTCATTATATCAATCAAAATCCGCATCTTCCAACTGGGGGAATGTACAACAATCTAGCATGTATAAAACCAGTTAAATTTAGTACACAACAGAAATTTTAAAATTATAAACTTGAAAAAAAAAACTATAGCAAATAAATTTAGTTACCTTATTCAAATAATCCCATCAAAAAAGATGGGTTACATTTATTCTTTTTAACTCCGGCACGCCTTCATCCCAATTCTATAGATGAAATAAATGTTTGATCAATAAAATATCATTTTAAGATGTTTGCAATCAAAAGAAATAAACTTGCAAGTAATTTATACCATTTTGTCCTCGTAGAACATGGACCATTATAACAATATTTGTCGTGCAGTTCGACACATCTTCAGGGAGAAAGACATGTAAACGATCAGAAGATATGCATCTAGATAGTGTGACATATAGATGTCCATCACTAAAGACTAGTTTTCGCAAATCATCTCCAACAAATTTCATAGATTGTCCTTGAGACTTAGAATGCTATTAAGTTCGCGCTCATCGCGGATTACAATACTAACGTTATTTTTCTTGAGCAACTGAACCTATACATGAAGATGCAATTAATATGTAAATGAACACAAACTGTATGAGAAAAATTTATTAAGAATATTAGTGAAATGATGCTCATCTTATAGTTTGTTTTAAGTCGTCATCAACCTGTAAGAAGATGCATGAAAATAGTGAAATAAATATGACAATATTTTGCGGCAAAAAAAAAATAATTACAATGTTGCATGCTCTGTAATTAAAATGATGTATGCTATAGAGTAGGTTTAAACTTACACGACAAAAAATGGTGAGATTTTTTATTTTTTAATCTTGTGAATTTCCAATTATGGTTAGTACACTATGACGGCTACAAATATAAGAAATAGAGAGAAATAATTAAACATGCAATTGAAAATATACAATATTGCCTTAGTAAAAAGATACTTAGATAGAACAGTGGACTAAAATAACAGAAACATATCAAAGTTTGGACAAAATACATAGGAGGTCATCGTCGTCACTTGAGTTGTATCATCGCTGAAGCTGTACTACCGATGGTCACTTTCCGTTGTGAAGTTCACTTAAAAAATATATAAATTGGACAATAAGCCTAAGTATCACATAATAATTTAAACTAATTAAAGCTAATAGTTGTAGGTACCGCATAATAAGCCTAGTACCGCATAATAGTTGTAAAACTGTTGCATGACTGAGCATCCAATCAAAAACAACTTTTTATATTGTTCAGTTAGATACTTGAGGAGGAGCTTATGTACACAGTAACGGTTTGCTTCTTGCTTAAGGATTCACGCCTCACCCAATATTTTATGCCTATACAGACAGGCCTCACCCCAAATTTAAAAATTCTACAATCTTAGCCATTCAACAATAAAGGTAAGCTTTGCTTTAAATCCACCTCACTTAAATATAAAAAAAAAAAGAGAAAAAAAAAAGAAATATATGCACACATCCAACGCAATGGGACTACAAGCTTCAATCAACGCTATAAATTATTTCAGAAACCATGCATTAAACTTTGAATCACGAAAGACCCAATAATTAAATCATAAAGTTAAAAAAAAAACCCATCCGATGAAAGAGACCAAAAATTTCCAAAAACCCCAAACTCAAAAAGATGATGCAATCTAAATCAATAGAACAGTGGCCACAAAAAAGCCCGTAATTCAAGAAGCCCGCAATTATTTATTCAATAAGCCCGCAATTCAATTGAAATCCAATTTAGCTCCATATAAGAGTTGTCAATGATGGATCAAACCCAAATAGCCCAATTTATGTGAGAAGTCCAAACTCAAATGAGGAGCCCAACCTCATAAAAAATTCACCAAGCCTAATATAGTCCAAGACCAGTTAGACTCTTTGCTTAGCCACGTCATCAAGGGGGAGAGCATGAGAAGTTCTATCTGCACCACCGAAGGAAACAGTCCACTCTCACGTCATCTTTGACCGCATCTCATGGAGAGCTCCCCAACCTCCTCGCCCGTTGAGAAGAAATCGTGAGCTCCACCAGAATAATCTTTTAGTTGCTGTAAAGTAGCCCCAATCTGTTAAGGGGACTACTATAAATCGCACGCCCCATCAACACTTGGGGAAGAGACTGATTGCCTGACATCACATCTTCCTTGATTCTCCCTCAAAGCTCATATTCTCTGTTCTCCATACCCTTAAATTAATAAAATACCCGCCAACTAGAGCTATTTAAGAGTGGACGTAGGTCGAGTTGACCGAACCACTATAAATCTTGTCTCCTCCAATTTTCTCATTACTTTCACTGCATTTATTATTTACACTTGACAGGTGGTGTGCAAAATCATTTTTGTGCATCATCAGTTTGGCGCCGTTTGTGGGAAGAGACAAAATTCTCACTCCTAAACATTACATCCACTGAACCAATGACGATCACTACCCGATCCATGAACCAACCTGAAGACAATCCTCCACGAGAGGAGGAGGTTACTCCTCCGCCTACCAACTCTGTCCCGAATGCTCCAGCTCCGAATCTCCAACAAATGTTGGAGATCATGCAGCAGCTGGTGGCCCAAAACCAACAGTTACTACAAATCATGCTCGCTGGACAAGGAGGAGCACAACTCGAAGGTGCACAACATGGAGGACCCCAAGGAGAAGCACAACTCGGAGGTGCACAACATGGAGGACCCCAAGGAGGAGCACAACTCGGAGGTGCACAACATGGAGGACCCCAAGGAAGAGCACAACTCCAAGGTGCACAACTTGGAGGACCCCAAGGAGGAGCACAACTCCAAGGTGCACAACTTGGAGGACCCCAAGGAGGAGCACAACTCCAAGGTGCACAACTTGGAGGACCCCAAGGAGGAGCACAATTCGAAGGTGCACAAGGAGCTCCACACCCTGGACACTTAGGAGCACCACGTCCTGCTCCACTCCTAGGCGCCCCCTTGGGCGCCCCACTTGGGGGAGCCCAACATGAGGGAGTTCCACCTCCCCCTCCAATTGCTCCCCATGAAGAGGACCCTTATCTCCAAGAGGATGAGGGCGAAAACCAAAGCATCAAGCATGGAAGTCATTTTCATGATCATTCCAGAGGAGCCCCTAATCATTGGGACAAGAAAATCAAGGAAGTACAAAATCAATTGGGTGATGTCTTCAACGCCATGAAGGCACAAGGACCCGAAACTGTAGACCACCTGGTAAGGCGCACGGATACGCCTTTCAAGCCTGATGTAGCAAACTACCCCCTCCCTCAAAAGTTCAAAATGCCATATGTGGAGACCTTTGATGGACCAAAAGATCCACTAGACCACCTCGACACTTACAAGACTTTGATGCAGCTGCACAACGTACCAGACGAAATCATGTGCAGGGCATTTCCAATTACGTTAAAGGGGTCGGCCCGACAGTGGTTCGCTAAGCTCTCCCCCGCCTTCATTGCCTCTTTCGCTGAGCTTAGTAGATCATTCGTTTCGCATTTCATTGGAGGGCGCCGCCACCAAAAGCCTGTTACGCACCTACTTAGTATAAAACAGGACCGCGAGGAGAGCCTAAGGAGTTATCTCACTCGTTTTAACGAGGAGGTACTCTAAGTTGATGAGCCCGACGACAAGGTGACAATGACCGCCTTCTTGGGTGGCCTCCGTTCATCAAGCTTCCTTTTCTCAGTGATGAAGCGCCCATCGAAAAGCATGCCAGAGCTACTAGCTAAGGCCCAAAAGTACATGAATGCGGAAGACATCACAAGGGCCAGGCGAGGTGAGTCCTCCAGAGCGGGGGAGAAGAGGAAGGAAAGTGAGAGGGATGATAAGAAAGAGACTAGCAACAAGCATGACAGAATAGAGAGAATCCTTGTCAAGGACCGGCTAGGTCCTGCTCCTCAGAGAGACCGTCAACCCTTCACTCCCCTCAATGCTGCCGTGAGACACATCCTATTCCAGATCCAGGATGACCCCACGATAAAGTGGCCTGGGAAAATGAAGTCTCCTCCAAATCGCAGAAATCCTAACAAATATTGCTGCTTCCATCGCGACCACGGGCATGACACCGATGACTGCTATGAACTCAAAAGGCAAATTGAGGAGCTCATCCAGCGTGGTCATCTGCGCCAGTACGTTGCTGGAAGGGAACGAGCACCACAACCTCATAATCAAGAAGATCAGCAGCCCGTGGGGGAGATACACACCATCTCAGGAGGACTAGCAAGAGGGGGAGAGTCACTTTCTGCAATGAAGGCGCATGCCAGAAGGGCAAAGCATGTCGATGAGATGCATCCATCTAAGGTGCTAAAGCGGGATAGCGACAAGGTCATATCTTTCTCAGATAAGGACCTGGAGGGAATCCAGCACCCCCATGATGACCCCTTGGTGCTCACCATGACAGTGGCCAATTTTAATGTGCGTAGGATCCTGGTGGATAGTGGTAACTTTGTGGATATCCTATTCACAGAAGCTTATGACAAGCTTAACTTGGGCAGGGAGAGGCTGCAGCCTATCAGGTCACCTCTCATTGGATTCACAGGGGAGAAGGTGTATCCCCTTGGGTCCGTCACACTTCCTATTACCGTCGGAGTAGCACCCCAAAGCTCCACAGTTATGGTCAATTTTCCTGGTAATAGAGTACCCGTCAGCCTATAACATCATCTTAGGACGGCCAGCTCTTAACACATTCAGAGTTGTGCCCTCCACCTACCATCTCGTTCTCCATTTTCCAACCTCAAATGGAGTCAGAGAGGTCAGAGGAGACCAGGTAGCAGCCAGAGAATGCTATGTCTCCTCTGTAAAGGCTAGTAAGCCCCAAGAAGCGTTGCAGGTTGAGATCCTTGACCCAAGGGATGACTCCACTACAGAAAGAGGAGAGCCATCGAGGAGCTCACCCCCGTGGTCTTAGATGAGGAACATCCAGACAAAAGAATTTACATTGACTCTTCCCTTTCTGAGGATTTGGCTCGCTTGTTAATAGATTTTTTGAAGTGCAATATGGACATCTTTGCGTGGTCGCATGAGGACCTTGAGGGCATCGACCCAGAAGTGGCCATACACCGTCTCAATGTTGATCCGCGTTTCAAGCCTGTTCGCCAAAAGTTAAGGGGAGCCTCCACTGAAAGGGCCCAAGCCATGAATAAAGAGATTGGAAAATTAATAGATAACGGGGCGGTCAGAGAAGTAGCATATTCTGAGTGGCTCTCCAACATGGTAATGGTCACTAAGGCTAATGGGAAGTGGTACCTCTGTGTCGACTTCACAGAACTCAACAAGGCGTGCCTAAAAGATAGTTACCCATTGTCGCGAATTGACCTCCTCATCGACGCCACTGCAGGGCATGAGTTGCTCACTTTCCTGGATGCATACTCTGGGTACAACCAGATTAGCATGTATCCCCCAGACCAAGAGAAGACGTCATTCATCACGCCAAAGGGGACATACTGCTACAGGGTCATGCCCTTTGGGCTAAAGAATGCAGGAGCAACCTACCAACGGCTCGTGAATAAGATGTTCCAGTCTCAAATAGGACGAACAATGGAGGTATACGTGGATGACATGCTGGTGAAAAGTCTCGCAGCAATAGACCACATTGATCACCTCCAAGAAACTTTCAATGTCCTGAGATCCTATCACATGAAGCTAAACCTAGAGAAGTGCGCCTTTGGTGTGGGGTCAGGAAAATTCTTAGGCTTTATGGTCGACCAGAGGGGAATTGAGGCGAATCCTAGCAAGATCAAGGCCATCCTCGACATGAAGTCACCCTCCTCAACCAAGGAGCTCCAACGCCTCAATGGGAGAATCGCAGCACTAAATAGGTTCTTCTCTAAGTCTGCAGACAAATGTCTCCCTTTCTTCAGAACTCTCCGAAAGGCCTTTGAGTGGAAACCTAAGGCAGAGGAGGCTTTTCAAAGGCTCAAAGCCTATCTGGCAGCACCTCCCCTCCTGTCACATGCCACTCTAGGAGAAACTCTCCATTTATACCTTTCTGCTTCCCCATCAGCAGTAAGCTCAGTGCTCGTCAGAGATAATAATGGAGTGCAAAAAGCCAATTTACTACGTGAGCAGGGCATACCGGGGGGCAGAGGTCAGATATTCGGCACTAGAAAAACTGGCACTCGCTCTTGTCACGATGGCGAGACGATGGCGACACTACTTCCAGGGCCACCGTATAGTGGTCATCACGGACCAACCTCTTAAAAGAGTCTTGGAAAAATTGGATGTATCTGGCAAACTTCTTAAATGGGTAGTGGAACTCGGGGAGTTCGACATTCAGTATCAACCCAGGACAGCCATCAAAGCGCAAGCCCTAGCAGATTTCGTTGCTGAACTCACACCAACAGAAGAGGGGAACAACGGGGATGCCCAGGCATCCCAGGCTGCACCTCCAGATGCCCAGGCATCCCAAGCTGCACCTCCAGCTCCTGCATCCCAAGCTGCACCTCAAGTCCCTGGTTCCCAGATGGCTTCACCGGATGACCGGTGTTCCATTCCAAATTCCAAACCCTCCACTCCTTTACTTTGGAAACTCTACGTAGATGGCTCCTCCACTAGTGAAGGAGGAAGAGCGGGCCTAATCTTGACCATCCCAGATGGCACCATTCTCAGGTATGCGGTGAAGCTCCACTTTATTGCTTCCAACAATGAAACGGAGTACGAAGCCCTCCTTTCTGGATTGAGATTAGCGGTGGAAATGGAAGCTCAACACCTTGCCACCTACAATGACTCTCAGCTGATAGTTAATCAAGTGAGGGGCAAGTTCGAAGCTAAAGGAGCCAAGATGCAAGAGTACCTTAGCATGGCAAGAAGCATGATCATAAAGTTCCACTACTTCCAAATAAACCACATCCCCAGAGAAGATAATATGACCGCCGATGCACTCGCAAAGCTCGCTTCATCCATGGAGGTCTCATCAAGGGAACCAACATTAGTTGGTCACCTATTCGAGCCGAGCAGGATGGACATAGAGGCCACAAATATTAACTGTGTATCTACTGAGTCAAGCTGGATGACCCCAATCAGGGCATACCTCCAAGGAGGTGTGTTGCCAGATGACCCCCTAAAGGCCAGGAAGCTAAGGATAAGAGCCTCCAAGTTTGCCATCTTACAGGACACTCTGTACAAGAAAGGCTATTCCTTGCCACTGTTGCGATGCCTTTCACCTGAAGAAGCTCACTATGCCTTGTGGGAAATCCACGAAGGGATCTGTGGGAACCACTCTGGAGGGCGTTCCCTTGCCCACAAGGCGCTCAGACAGGGCTACTTCTGGCCTACCATGGTAAGGGACGCCCAGGAGTTCTCCAAGAAGTGCAACAAGTGTCAACGCTTTGCAACTGTGCCAAGGCAACCACCCGAGGAGCTAACAACCATCTCAAGTCCATGGCCTTTCTCCAAGTGGGGCATGACATCCTAGGCCCCTTGCCCCTCAGCAAAGGGCAGTGCAAGTTCGTGGTGGTGGCAGTTGACTATTTCACCAAGTGGTCAAAGGCGGAACCCTTAGCATAAATCACAGACGCAAAAGTTAAAGATTTTATCTGGAAGAGCTAGGTCTGTCGCTTCAGGATTCCCCATGCCATTTTCAGCGACAACGCCAAGCAGTTCGACAATAAGCTGCTGAACTCCTTCTGTTCTGACCTTCAGATAAAACAACCTCACTCCAGCCTGGCACATCTGCAGGCAAATGGACAAGTAGATGTCATGGTAAGAACGGTGCTACGCAACTTAAAGATAAGGCTTGAAAAAGCAAAGAGCCTTTGGGTAGAGGAGCTACCAGGCGTACTGTGGGCCTATCGAACCACGCCAAGAACCCCTACTGGGGAGACCCCTTTTTTCCTCGCCTTTGTAATTGAGGCGGTCATCCCTGTGGAGATAGGGGTACACTCTCTAAGGGTCCAGCACCACGACCCCATCACCAACGAGGAAAAACTCCGCATCAACCTCGACTTGGTGGAGGAGGCAAGGGAGATGGTTGTACTTCGCAACGAGGAGTACAAACGGCGCATGGCAAGGTACTACAATTCGAGGGTGAAGCCTCGTTCTTTCCAACCAGGGGATTTGGTCCTGAAGAAAGTAATCCTCGCCACAAAGGATGCACGCGAAGGGAAGCTGAGACCAAATTGGGAAAGACCCTACCGCGTAACAAAAGTAGTGAGGTCAGACACCTACAAGATCCAGAATTCTGAGGGAAAAGTCTTACTCCATCCATGGAATGCAGAGCACTTGAAGATATATTATCAATGACACCTTGAGAGCATCAAAGTAGTAGAAGTTGGGACTTGATTTGATTTACCCAATATTCAATGTACTTTTTTGGGAATTATTACCCAATATTGCTTTTTATAAGCAATAAATCAATAAAATTTTCTACGCTATTTACTCCAAAAAGATCTTTTACATTTCATTTCAAAGGAGTATCAGTACAAAAAATAAGGCCAAATATCGTATCTTAAAAAAAAAAATCAAAATCAAAAGTCCTAAACACTCTAACTGCTCTCACGGTCGTCCTCCACCTTCTCCTCGTCATTATCAACATCATCAGATCCCCTCTCATCACTGTCGTCAGTGGGCACGAAATGTGAAAAGTCAATGCCAGGGAAAGCGATAGAAACCTTCCCTCGAAGATCCTCGAAACCATCAATGAAAGCATCTGCAAGGCCATTCTCCAAGTCTTCCTCAGCACGGGAAACTCTCTCCCAAGCAGCCTTCAACTTTGCCTCGGCAATAGAAGCCTCTCTGAGCATGGCCCCCCTATGGGCCTCTACAAGCTCAGCCTCCCTGAGCACATTCCTCTCGCGAACCGCTAGAAGCTCAGCCTCAAGCTTAGTTGCCCTCTCATGGGCTGCAGTAAGCTCACCATCCCTGAGCGCGTCCCTCGCACGGGTCGCCAAAAGCTCAGACTCAAAATTGGAAGCCTTTTCATGAGCCACAAGCTCACCCTCCCGAACGCGTCCCTCTCACGGTCGCCAAAAGCTCAGAATCAAGCTTGGCAATCCTCCCTTGAGCAGTAAGAAGCTCCTTTTGCACAAGGCTTAGATCCAGCTTCAGCTTGTCATGATTATAGGCCCTCGAAAGCAAGCAGATAAAGGAAGTCGAAACCTTTAAAAAAAAAAGGAGATAAGAGGTTAAGAAAAGTCAAGAAGACAGGAACGAAACGACTGAAGAAAGGGGAATAATGGACTCTCACCTGAGCCAGGCCTTCCAAATACGTATCGATGATCCTATCGGTACCTGAAGCGCTAAGCTGAGAAACTTCGGGTCCAAACACAAACCTCCCGAGTCTTGCCCTGATGGCTGGCGGACTCCCCATCATAGGACCAGCCCAAATCGGCACTCTTGTAGAAGTTCTCGCATGAGGAGGGGACAAAGGAGGGGCAACACGAGGAGAGGATGAAGGTGGGGAGGATGTGCCCGACAAGGAAGATTCTGGAGTAGCAACTGGAGAAGTCACCAGCTGAGGAGGAACCATCGTAAGAGTCACTTGGGGAGCATCAACTGGAGAAGTCACCAGCTGAGGAGGAACCACCATAGGAGTCACTTGGGGGGCATCATCCATCCTTGCCACTTTTGAAGAGGGAGGGCTCCTACTAGAGAAACAGGACACCACCACCCTCTTACTTGCTGCAAGAGCAGAGAAGTGTCAGGTAAATGAAAAATACCGAGGGAAAAAGAGAATTAAAAGAGGAAACTAGCTCACCCCTTTTCTTCGAAGAGGAACCACCAGATTTCTCAGAGGGAGCAATGACTCTAGTATCCTTGGGCAGTAGAGCTCCCAAATCTTTGCAAGGGCAAGCCTTGACAGCCTCCAACTTCCACTCCTGGTCTCGAGAAAGCACAGGTGTGTCTGCATGAGAATGGTGAGCATACATGTATACATATATATATATATATATATATATATATATATATATATATATATATGTGCAGTGTACCGGGTCTTCTAGCAGCACCCCAATGTGTTGGTACCAAAGCTTTATCGACTTCTGTAGCCCACTCCCCACTAACAAAGAAGAAGCAAGATTTTCAGCCGCCACAATTAGAGCGCGTTCCCGTAAGCACTGTACCACTTCTTGTGGTAAAATAGTACCACCCTCTATTTGGTGCAGGGGTTTCGCTCATATTGCATGCTGCATGGAACTCCATGGGAGAGGCATCCTCATGGTGCACTTTTCTCCACAATGCAAGAAAGCCCAGCAGAACTCTCCAACAATTGGGCGCTAGTCGCCCCGGAGTCAAGGAAAAATAGTGAAAAACACGACAAATGGGAGAGGACATGGGGAATCTTAACCCAGCCTCAAGCATCTTCTCGTAAACAATAATATCACCAGAAGAGTCATCGCAAGCAAGCTCGCCCAACTCAGCTCGATGGCACAGCACGGTCGGAGGAATACGATAAGTAAAAACAAACCTTGAGATATCTTTATCTAAATGAAATAGACTGAAAAGGAAACTCACTTTAGACCCGTCATCATCGAGTCCCACTTTGCCTTTACGTTTCTTCTTCCGGGGCCGTAAGGAGTAGTCTTGAGGAACTTGAATCGGAGGAGTCATAGTAGGGTCTTGATCATCAAAAGCAGCACCCAAAGCTTCCTTACTGCTTGCAATGTCTAGTCCAACCCTCGGAGGGGCGTCTGTCCGCCTTTGCTCGCTGAAACGAAGTTGCCCGGTAGCTGGAAGTGTGCCTGACCCTTCAAAATTTCACAAAGCAGAATTTTCGGCACCAAAATCAGCGCCTACGATGCCCAAATCAGCTCCTGTACTGCACTCTCGTTGGCTGGACACTCTCCTTCTACCAACCTGCACAGCGCTGTCCAGCCCACCAAAACGTCACGGCGCGCGCTGCCCAGTCGCGCGTTTGCGCTGTCCAGACGATCCAGGCTACTGCCCAGCTCCTGTACTGCACTCTTGCTGGCCTGGACAGCTCCTTTCCAGCCTGCAAGCGCTATCCAGCCCACCAAGCGTCACGCGCGCGTTGCCCAGTCGCGCGTGTTGCGCTGTCCAGACGATCCAGGTT
>CAUOFW020007590.1:0-20448 GCA_963454935.2 Ilex paraguariensis
CTTCTATGTATTATGATCATCTACAATTGTGTTTGATTAATTCTGAATGTGAGGAAGATAAGTCTGAGGTTGTATTGTATACTGAATTGTGCAAAGAAACCCAAAACAAGAACTATTCTTTGGTGGAGATAAATCCCGAGTGAAATTGGGAATTGGGCAATTAGAGCCTGGTTGACTTGAATTATTGTACATTAGTTCAATTAGATAACTTCTTTTCTTTTTAGATAATTTTGTCATTTCCTTTTATGTAGGAGCTACACTTAGGTGTTCTCTTTTCCCTTCCTTTTTTTTTGTTTTAAAATTTATCATTGCATTCTCTTTTTTGCATTGAGGACAGTGCAAATTTTAAGTTAGGGGGTGAGGGTTAGACCATGGTTTTGCTCCTATTTCTGCTTATTTTAGTAGTGAAAAAAATTGAAAATTTTGGATTTTCTCCTATTTCTGTTTGTTTTAGTAGTTTTAGTGAAAATTTTGAATTTTTTTTAAAAAAATATTTCTATTTGATTGATACTTGTTGTTTCTTAAGAGCTGTGAGATTTAGATATGCAAAGTGATACCCAAATTGGTTGCATGCTATACCCTACAGACTTGTATCCTATGGTTGAATATCATAGTGAGGTTTCTATTGGAAACTCTAACTTTGTTCATGATAAGAATGTAACTTCTATTAAGATGTATGAGATTAGAGTCATGCTTCAAAAAAGCTTGACATCCATAATAGAGATGCATATATAAACCTTGTGAGTATTGTGCTTATCATGGTTTGAGGGTTATATTACATTTACTCTTATGAGACTCATTTCAAATCCATTATTTTTCAATAATCTCATTACTCTAGGTTTGGTTAAGAGAATACAAGTAATTAGTTGGTAACCAAGTCTAACAAGAGAGAGGAGAGCTCGATTCCATTGTTCAATTCATCGTTATTCTCTTTTCTCTTTGCTATGGTTTTAGGTAATTTTCTTCTTATTTTAAGATTTCTCCATTATTTTACTTTACAAGATTTGTTTCAATTCAAGTATTAGATTCTTGCAATACAATTACTTTTGGTTGCTTTCTACAAATGATTTACATTTATTGCAATTTCAATACATTGTATTTATTTTTCTTGTAATTTCAGTAGTTCATCGGTTTGATCGGATGAAGTAGTCTTATTCGTGAATTAGGGATTTTGATTCAAAACTAGGGCTTGTCTACCGTCAAGTTATTTTAGTTCAATTAATGGTTAAAATTGAAGATGCTATCAAATTGCATATCTTCTTGCTTACTAGACAACAATTCTTGTAATAACTGCAATCAAAGTAAATTATTTTTGATCAATTCAATTTTCTTGAATATACATTTTTCATCTATAATTGGGTATTAAACGAATATTTACCGCTTGAATGCATTTGAACACAATCTCAAGTGAGTTGTAGAGATTGAGTCAAAGTGTCTATTCATAGTGGGATGATCTCTACCGACCAACCGGTTATTTTATTTAATTTTTATTTCTTAAAGTAATAAATTTCTTCCAAAAAAATCTTAAAATTCAAGGTTTCTATTTTCTTTGACCATCACCTCTTGAACCATTTTTTTTCCTTGAGGAGATGACCTCAGTAATCGACCAAGTAACAAAAATGATACCCCTTCATACGCTTTGGAATTCTTTGATTATTTAACCCACTTCTGAGAGCAAGCAAGGTATACGTGAGTTTTGTGAAAATGTCTTTTTATCTCTTGTATGGGTGGATGTGATGAACAAGAATTACACTTGAATTCTTATCTTACGGTGTTAGAGATTTTCCTCCCTTAAGATATTTGTTGGTTGCCTTACAATCTTTGAAGTTTTGGTTTCTTGTGAAAGCCAACCACTATTTGTCCGCATAGGTTTGAGACTACGGGCTTTCCTAGGAAAGGAAATGTCAGTACACGCCCTTCCTGAATTGTTGCAAATGTTATGCCCTTGTAGGCGTTGGTATGAGATGCTTGGGTTTGAGGTGGGTGAATGAGATAGGTCAGTGTGTAGATTCATGTTATTCCCACCTACGTACATGAGATATTAGATTATTTTATGAATTGTAATTTTTGTGAATGATTCTATTCTACTATAAACTTTACTATTTTATACCATAAACTTGAGATCGTTATTAACTGACATTGCTTTACTTCAAAATTATGTACGTTATTTTACAAACTGAGACTTACCTATTTTATCATTTTGAATCCTTTTTTGGGAATAAGAAGGTTTTTCTAATGAGCTTTATTGTTCACCCTGGCATAACATTTTCATTGACTTGAGGAAGATATAAACTTAAATAAGAAGGTTGACTTTGAGGTAGCAACAGATCAAGGTGTGGATTTGGACATTGAGACTTAGAGAGTGTCTTTTGACTTGATCCGAAATGTGTACACTCAAGTGTAGGTGGTCAAGTTATAGTAATAATTCGGTTAAGTCTAGAATCGAATCTATAGGATGTTGACCCTATGCTTGGTTAAACAAGATTTTGATGATAACAAACACTCTCATTTAATTAATCATCCTCGTGTTAGTTAAAGTGTTGTACATGTTTGATAGAAAAAATTAAGTGATAGTTTTGTATACCAAACTTTGCGAGATTTTGTCATGGAAGCAAAAACATCATTGGTTTAATCTTGATGAGGGAAGAACAGTAAAGGTTAATGTCACACCTATTGGATGCTTCTTTAAGTTATAAAGATAAATATGTTGCTTAGTGTGAAGAATTAGAGGAATAATGCAAAGAGTAGAAGAGTGAGGAAAAGGTGGTAAAATTCTAGAATTTGTCAAATTGACAGTCTCGGTAAATTTGGTATAACTTTTTACTCGAATCTCCAATTAACGTGGAACTTATATTTGGAAAGCAAACATCCATAACTACAATTTTTAATGCAATATAATTTTTCAAATTCAAACTTTTTTGTGGTAAAAAATGACCTGCAAGTTGAGGTTAGTGCACAGATTCTGTCAATCAGACAGGGTCCTAGTATTTTGGGCATAAATTTTTAGTCCAACCTACAAATGTCTTGATTGAAATGGGGTTTAAACATAGACATCCAAGGATACAACTTTGTGAGAAATAGAAGTTTTACAATTCAAATTATTTCCAACCCAACGATGTCCTGCAAGTTGGACTAAATACACAAATTTGGACAATTTGTCAAGGGAAGCGTGGGACATTAATGATAAAGGATCCAAATGGCTAGATGATTCAAATCTCAAACTCAATAGACCTCAACTATAAAAGGGAATGAAGAGGAGTGAAGCATCCAATTGGGTATTGCAATAGTGTTATACACATTCAAATAGGGCTATACACTGTGAAAATTCTATTATAGAGCTTATTTTTTTCTTCTCTCTTGTTGTAATTTGGTTGAGTGATCATCTTTGTAAACAGTGGGGAAGCTTATTGTATTGAGTAAGCTTAAATTTATAAGGTGTGTCTTCACCTACTAAAGAAGATGTTGATTGTAAAGCTTTGATCTTCACTTGTTGAAGAATGTTGAGATAGTGAAAAGTGACTCCAAGGAGGTTAACGGGAGAACGTAGGCCATTGTGGTGTGGCCGAACCTCTATAAATACTATTTGTTTTTCTTCTTCCCTTCAAATTTCTTGCAACATTATTACTACACCTCTCATTATATCATTATATATTTTACTGTTATTTACATTGCATAATTAGTTAGAATTAAAGAATTTAAAAATTAGTCATTAACATCAACAACTTAATTGACCCCCCTCTTAGGTTGAATTTGAGCCAACACATGTAACTAATGTTGGGTTTGAAGTTAAGATCAATAGAGAAAACAATAAATTAAATCTTGAAAGGATGAATTGTGAAGGTGTAGATATATTCTAAATTAAATATAAGATTATTAATAGTAAATAAAGCTACTCTTTAGTTTGAGGATCCCCAAGTGTGCAAATTTGTTTGTTTGCCCTCCAAAAGGGTTGTATTTTCACGAGTGGCTCCCAAGCGTAAAGAATAATATCGTATACTAACTCGAACAAAAAGTTCAATGTAGTCTCCTTGGGGAAAGATTTGTATCCAAGGTGATGAAAAATAAAAATAAAAAGTTCTTTGAAGTTTGAGAGTTTGGAGATTATCTACTAATGAAAATGAAATTCAATTATTGAAAAACTAGATAATCTTCAGAATTCATCCCACCTATGAGCGAGAATTCCTGTTATAAATCTATAACTCATATGCATGACTCATATAGAGGTCGTTCTAATGGAAATGAAAATTTGACTCAATTCATTCAACCAATGGTGTCTCGGTGTTTGATTGATTCTTAGGAAGTGAGGGACTAATGTGAATGTGTTGGACAAAAGCATACCCCGTGACAAGTCTGCAGTGTATCAAGAGCCCACAACCACGTCCGCGCTGAACCTAGTCAAACCAAACACTTTACACTACAAGGAAGAATGAAAGAGAGTTGATTTCACATACCCAAGAAGAAATTCCCCTTGGATTAGCCAACTAAAAGTCTTGCTACTTATAGAAAAGGCAAGAACAAACATGAAAGAGAAAAACATGGTAATGAAATCAAACATGAACTTGCATTAATGTAAAGAGAAGTTTAAACTACAAAAGAAATAGCATTCATACACAAAATGTAAAGCTTAAAGAGAAAATACTCAAATACAAGCAATAGAACTAGTAAACCCCAGGTAAACTCAATACAACTTGAAATAAATGAGATAAAAGTGTTAGTAAGAAAGATTACATATAGATTGAAGCTTACAAGAATGAAAATGGTGAAGAAAAAGCAAGAACCCTAGCTTTCTCTCTCTACACTACTCCTATGATTAGGTAGCCTCCTCCCCTCTAAAAGCTTGTAAAAACTGAATTATATTGTAAAGCTTGGTCAAAATTTGTCCATACCCTTCCCTGGTCTGTGAGAGCTGACTTCCAATGAGTGGGAAGGGATTAGACACTTCAAGAAGGAAGGACAAGCCTAGCATACACCTCCCATGCCTTCACCAACCACCCATCTTCTCTCTCTTGTTCCTCCCATGCTTTTCTCTTCCAAAATCTGAATTTAGGGTGGAAGAGATCATCATGGTGTGCCAATGATGTTAGGGTATGGTTGGGATGACAAGAAGTGGGCTCCCGGAGTACGTGGAGTCTTGTGGAAAGGTGTCTGGCACTTCTAAATAAAACCTATAGGTAAAACGTCAAACACCTACCTGTAGAAAGTTTCCAGTAGATTTTTCTACCGGTAGGTTTTAAGGTTCTACCGGTAGGTTGTAAGGAGGATGCAAACTCAGGACCAGTTTTAGTACATTTGTCATAACTTTTGATCCCACTGTCCGATTGAACTGAAATTTTGACACAAGACAAAGGACATCCAGATCTACAACTTTTAAAGTGGATCATGGTCACAAATACAAAATACTAGAGTACTATTGCCAATTGGTGTGGGTGTCGGTACCTATGTTACCAATTATCGAAAACTCCTTGATTTCTTTCACTTTTAAGCCTCCAAATCCTCATGTAATATGGCCATCTCTCCACCACTCATCCACACTTAGTTGCAGGGTTTGAAAGCCATCATTTACCCATGATTACCTGCAACATCAAAATTTCCACATTATTCACAAATTCGATGAACTGTAAATAATTAAATGCAAAGTTGAGTTAAAATGCATGTAATGAGGCCGTTAAATATGCAATATTATGTGCTCATCATACTAGAACATCCTCCACTATTCCTCATGGCATCTTTACACTTCTATCGGCAAGCTGGAGTGTGATGGATGTAGGCTTCAATTCTCCTAATCCAAACTACACATATACGAAATAGGGAAGGTGGTTTACACTTGCACTCAAATCTAGCATTGCGTGCTCTACCCGACAATCCCCAATGGTGATTGAGATGGTGGGATAGCGGGGGTCTTCGTATTTGGGTAGAGTGTTTGTCCTTAAGATGGAGCTTACCTACTCTGTGAGGAAAGCTTTCTTTTGCACATTAATCTTCCTCTTCACTATGCACAATTCCTCAAGAACTTGGCATAAGATGGTATATGTTAAATTGCATCCAAAAAAGGAATATTAATTTTTACCTATTTAAAAATCTCAAAAATTTCAGATGTATCAGATAACTTTGCAGGCATATGCAGTCTATGAGTGTAAGGAACGAGGATAGGATATGTGACACCCCTAAAACCGGGGGTCCTTTTTACACCATGGACCACCCATCAACCAGCGAAATTGCCCGTGATTTGTTGTACAACCCGACATCACGTTAATAGTATCCCTTTACCCGGGATTATAACTCACACGTGTAACCTGTGTTCCATTAATCATTAAATCCAACCGAGGTTCAATATACCCCATTATATATCATTTAATGTCCATTTGTATCATTGAAACCAAGGAAACCAAATCCAATTGCATAGCAAAACAATTTTAAAATTTTTTATTTTTGGAAAGTGTACCGGTACGGTTTGCCTACTGGACCTCACTGTATCGAAACGCGTACCGGTATGCTTTGCCAGTTCTTCCCTGTTTCTTCTGTTTTCGATTTACAATCATTTCCAATCCATCTCATTTCCACCCAAAACACATATAATGGAGTTTTTGACATAAAACCTCATTTGTACATGTGACACCCCGAAATCCGGGGGTCCGTTAATTACCCATCAACCCGCGGAATACCTGTGGATACCGAGTAACTCGATATCTCAACGTTGTGCCCCATTTACCCGGGTCCATCCTTTATTAAAAATTTGGGCAGAGTCTCCTTTGTAAGGGGAACTCTACTCAAAACACAACCTGTGCATTATATAATAACAAGACCCATCCGAGGTCCAATATTCAACAATGACCACACCGGGTCCATTTATAAGTAAACATTGGCCACACCGGGTCCAATTATCCATACTCATACAAACATGCAAGACTATATTAAAACGGTCCATATAGAGTCTATTACAATTCCTTTACACATTACATGCCAAAATTTAATTAAAAGTCTAATTTTACAAAAGAAATGGATTGGAAGCCCCAAGTCGGCTTTTCTTCCTCCTTAAGTGCCCGAGTGAGTGCCGTCCCTCGGCGTATGACCCATACCTGAAATGTTTCCCGTATAGGGTGAGCCAACGCCCAATAGAGTATATCCTACAAGGGCTACTGCCCACCTAAGTGCACATGCAATGTTCACATTTGACAGTTCATATTCACATCAACATTCCAAGTAAGAATATGCAACTCTATATTGGAATTCACCATGTCATGCAATGAAATGAGATGGAACTCACTCATGCAACTTTAACTCGAGTCCTCACCAACTCCCACAAAGTACACTGAGCCTGACCCATATAATATAGCCCGAACTGTCCCACAGTCTCGAGCATCCTCCACTCCCGGGAAGCCATACTAGCCATAACTCCCCACGACTTCCGGCTAAGTGCATCAGCCACCACGTTTGCCTTACCGGGATGGTAATGCAAAGTGAAGTCGTAGTCCTCTAGATACTTCATCCACTTGCGTTGCCTCATGTTGAGGTCTGGCTGAGTGAAAATATACTTCAAACTCTTGTGGTCCGAAAATACTTCAAACTGCTCGCCATACAGGTAGTGACGCCAAGCCTTCAAGGCAAAGACAATGGCCGCCAACTCCATGTCATGTGTGGGGTAATTCTGCTTGTGATTCTTTAGCTGTCGAGACCATAAGCTACTACCCTTCCGGACTACATGAAAACACATCTCAGCCCGTCCTTCGAGGCATCACAATAGACCGTGTACCTCTGTCCCCGTTCAGGGACTATTAGAATAGAAGCTGAAGTAAGCCTCCTCTTTAACTCTTGGAATGCATTCTCACCAGAGTCATTCCACACAAACTTGACCTCTTTCTGGGTCAACTTCGTCATAGGCACAGCAAATCGGGAGAAATCCTCAATAAACCGCCGGTAATACCCCGCCAATCCCAAGAAATTATGTATCTCGAAGACTGACTTCGGTCTCTTCCAATTCGTAACTGCCTCAACCTTCTCCGGGTTCACAGATACACCCGAAGCCGACACTACATACCTAAAAACTTTACCTCCGTAAGCCAAAATTCACACTTGCTGAACTTGGCGTACAATTGATGCTCTCTCAATATCTGGAGAACAATCCTCAAGTGACCCTCATACTCCTCCTCAGACTTGGAGTAGATCAGGATGTCGACAAGAAAAACCACAACAAACTGATCTAAATAGGGTTGGAACACCCTATGCATGAGATCCATGAATGCCGCTGGAGCATTCGTCAATCCAAAAGGCATGACGATAAACTCGAAATGCCCATACCGCGTCCTAAACACCGTCTTGGGGATATCTTCCTCCCTAACTCTCAATTGATGGTAACCGGCGAGAAGATCTATCTAGGAGTAGACCCGCGCCCCTCTCAGCTGATCAAACAAGTCATCGATCCTTGGCAAAGAGTACCTATTCTTGATAGTGACCCGGTTCAACTACCGATAATCAATACACAACCGAAGAAACTTGTCTTTCTTCTTGGCAAACAAGACCGGAGCGCCCCATGGTGAAGTGCTCGATCTAATAAACCCCTTGTCCAACAATTCTTGCAATTGGACCTTGAGTTCTTGCAACTCAACTGGTGCCATCCTATGCGGAGTCATAGAGATGAGCGATATACCCGGATGCAACTCAATAGTAAAGTCTACATTCCTATGTGGAGGTAATCCCGGTAGTTCATCCGGAAAAATATCCTCATACTCGCACACAACCCGAGGTAGACCAAACTTCTGCCTCACCTTGTCCTCCAGGGTAAGGCTAGCAAGCCAACCCATCAAGTGTCCGTGCCATCTAGAGTCATACACGGCTTGGGGTAAAGCATACTGCTTCTCCCCCTGAAACTTGAAACAAACACCATCAGGCGTATAAGCCGTGACCCTCTTCCGATCACAATCAATGACGACTCGGTGTGCCGTCAACCAATCAATCCCAAGGATTACATCAAACTCCGACATGTCCATGACCCTAAGGTCCACGGTGAGTAGAATCCCTGAGATCTCTAACTCACAACCCCGACATATCTGATCAATTCTCACCCCAGCACCTAGGGGAAAACTCACATGCAACGGCTTTTCTAAGGTCTCAACCTCTAAGCCCAAGTCATCCACACAAGATGCAGCAATAAATGAATGAGATGCACCAGAATCAAACAATATTTTAGCCCAAAAATGAGAGAGTAAGAATGTACCCTGTATCACCGACGGATCTGTCGGCTCAGTCTGTGGCATAATGGCGTAGACACGCCCCTGAGTCCCTGAAGTCCCGGCTTGTGAGACCTGGCCTCGTCCCGACCCATGCCTTGACCCATTTGGCCAGCTTGAGGTGTCCCCACACGAGAAGTAGTAGGGCCTTGTGCTGCACCCTAGAACTGGTACTGGTTGCCCTGACCCATAGTAGGGTAGTGAGGAGTATACTGCGTCTGTGGTTGCCCCACTGAAGTCTGAGACTACGATGACCCATGACCCTGGGATCCCTGCCTCTGAGGACAATCCCTTTTCATGTGACCCGGTTGGTGGCAATGATAGCAAGTCCTCTGGCCAGCTTGGTAGGAAGGCCTTTGATTTCTCCCACCTTGGGAGGATTGACCTTGGCCTTGATAACTGCGGCCCTTGTGGAGTAGAAGTCCTCTGCTTCTTCCTCGAGCTAGAAGAAGATGCACAATGCATGCAATGGTCTAGTCCCAATGCCCAACAAGCCCTAGGTAAATCGTATAACCTAAGCTCTGATACCAAGCTGTGACACCCCAAAATCCGAGGGTCCGTTGATTACCCATCAACCCGTAGAATACCCGTGGATACCGAGTAACTCGATATCTCAACGTTGTGCCCCATTTACCCAGGTCCATCCTTTATTAAAAATTTGGGCAGAGTCTCCTTTGTAAGGGAAACTCTACTCAAAACACAACTTGTGCATTATATAATAACAAGACCCATCCAAGGTCCAATATTCAACAATGACCACACCGGGTCCATTTCTAAGTAAACATTGGTCACACTAGGTCCAATTATCCATACTCATACAAACATGCAAGACTATATTAAAATGGTCCATATAGACTCTATTACAATTCCTTTACACATTACATGCCAAAATTTAATTACAAGTCTAATTTATAAAAGAAATGGATTAGAAGCCACAAGTCGGCTTTTTTCCTCCTTAAGTGCCCGAGTGAGTGCCGTCCCTCGGGGTATGACCCGTACCTGAAATATTTCCCGTATAGGGTGAGCCAACGCCCATTAGAGTATATCCTACAAGGGCTACTCCCCACCTAAGTGCACATGCAATGTTCACATTTAGCAGTTCATATTCACATCAACATTCCAAGTAAGAATATGCAACTCTATACTGGAATTCACCATGCCATGCAATGAAATGAGATGGAACTCACTCATGCAACTTTAACTCGAGTCCTCATCGACTCCCACAACACAATGCAACGCATATGTGTAAAACAACGTCTTTGATGAAATACATCCAAAGATCATTTTGAAATCAACCATATGTCATAAAATCATTTCATTCTTGGATGTTTCCCATCAAATGAATAATTTATATATCAAAATCATGTGCCTTTATTGGGTATCAGATTTAGGAATCGCACCTCCGGCTCTGTACACCGTTACACTTTTTTGAATTTCACCACCGGTAAGTGTATGAAGTACGTGGTCGGGTTTTTCACCTGAGGGAGTGTCTAGCCCTACTTGCTTTACCCGACATAAGTTTTCTTATGCATGTAACCGTGCGACCTAGTAGGACATTCAATCCCACTTTTTTCAGCCCACCTTGCAATCACCAAGAATGATGCTTGAATGAACCATGCCCAAATCACACACACACACACACCCATACACATGCCTAAGCCCATGAATGGGATGCCTCTATGCACTACGCTACAATGTTCAATATGCTATGAATGACATATGAACAATCTCAACCTATCCATGGTAAGTTATGTTCTAAACATATAGATACCAAATTTGTCACAATGTCAATATAACACACGCATGCATATACATTGACACTTTTTCATAAAACCATTCCAAGCATGTTATTACTATCTTTATGTCAATAACACACTTAATCACAAAGGCAAATTATAACACAAACAGCCCATGTACTTGCCCGCATAACAACCCACAAAAATCTGCCCAAACAATCCGTAAAGTGGCCTAAAAATAGTCCACAAAGTGGCCTATATGCAATCCGCAAAGTGGCCTAAAAATAGTCCGCATTATGGTCCAAAAAAAGTCCACATTTGGGCACAACATCAGTTCACCTTTGGGCACCAAAAATAGCCCACTTTTTCATCCAAAAAAAACACAATTTTGGCCCAAAAATAGGCCTAAAACAGCCCCTTAAACAAGCATAAAACAACCCCATTATTTCAACCCAAACGAGGTCATAAAACAGCCCCTAAAACAGTCTATAAACAGTCATATGTCAGTTCAAAATACATCCATGTTTCAGTCAACAAAACAACCCCTTAAGGTAGGAGTAAAACCCAAGTAGGAAGAACCCTACCTCAATAGAAGTGTAGAGACTTCTATTCCACCAAAACAAGCCCCAAAGCTTTGATCCTCCAAGACTTTGTCTTTGAATCTTTGGTGAAAGTCTTCGTTTTTGGTACCCACGCGTAGCCCTCGTCGCGTAGATCGACTTTAGTTCTTGGTCTGACGGATTCCGACCAACGGATCTTGAGAAATTGTCGGAAGAAAACTTGAAAAACATACTTTCTCTCTTCTCACGCCTGAACCAGCTGGCCTTCTTGGGGAAGAAAATCTGTTTTTTTTTTCAGATATTATGCCCCTTTTATACTTTTAATGACTTGGCCCTCGTCGCGCCAAGTGTCCTCCTTTGTTCGGGTCCGTTTTTCGCTCCGAAACGATTAAATTTCGTACCGGTTCAAGCTCAAAAATTTTATATGAACTTTATTTAAAATATTTTCCAAATTTTAAATTATTTTTAAAAAATTTTGTTTTTGGGGGTCACCGGAGACATGTCACCTCGAAAAACGTAAAAAACTCAACTATCTTAGAATTTGACGAAATTTGTCTGGGTAACTATATTTCGCGAGACGAATCCAGCGGTGAGGTCCGTTTCATCATCCGAGGTCTAAAAAATACCATTTTTCAACCCGCACTATAATGTCAAATTACTATTTTGCCCTTTTTTCAAAAAAAGTTCAAATTTTTCCCGGGTTTCACATTACAAGTTCATTACATTTAATTTTCATATATTTACATGCCAAAACGTAGTTTTAACACGAGTTTACAAAATAGTCAAGGTTAAAGGCCACGTGTCAGCCCCTCTTCACCCTTGTGGCCCCGAATGAGAGCCGTCCACTTGTGTATCCCGCACCTGAAGTGTTTTCCTGTATAGGGTGACACAACGAACAGTAGAATATTTCCTACACAGGTTACTCCCTCCTTAGATGCATATGCAATGTTTATGTGCAACACTTAACCCTCATTTCCATTCCAAGCAAGAATATGCATTTTAATGATGAAATTTTACTATGCCATGCCATGAAATGAGGTGAGACTCACTCACGCATATCAACACGAGCCCTTCCTGGCTCCTCAACACATGCTAGTATCCATGTGAATGAACCATACCATGCGATGAAATGAGATGAGACTCACTCTTGCACCACAACCCGAGTCATACCCAACTTCTCAACACAATGCAATGCCAAAGTGTATTAAACAGTCTTTTATGTTCACATCAAATGACATTCACAAATCCAGGGTCTTTCTTGGGGTGGGAGTTCATGGACTTACACCAACGGCACCCAGCTGACACAGAATTCAAGGACTTCAACCAACGGTTCTGTGTACACGGACACACTGTATGGACTCTTATACCAACGGAGTGTGGATCCAATAATCGGGCCGCTCACCCGAGGGATATTTTAGCCCTTCTTGCTAACCCCTGACCCAATTTGCCATACAACTGTGCGACTTAGTCGGATCATCGATCCAACTTTTTTCAAGTCCACTTGTCATCCACCAATGGGGTGACGACGTCAACGATGCACACACATCCACATGATGCGAAGTCTCAATGCAAAAGCAATGTAATGAACCATTGCATAACAATGTCATGTCGCATACGTAACAAATGCCATATGGACAACTGAAACCACATATTTCAACATATGTCATGACAATTTATATCATAAGCATATAAGTACCAAAATCCATCACAATTCATAAGCATGTTACCACAATATCCATGTCAATAACACACTTAAATCACAAGGCTCAATATAAACACATAGCATGCCCACATAAACCCAATTTTTCAAGAGTTTACATAAATACTTCCACATATCAAAGTCATGCTAGAAATTGGTCTAGGCCATTTCTAAATCCATTTCCTTATTTCCATGACTATAGGCAAGTCATATATTATTCTATTCCTCTAACCATTTCATACGGACACCTTGGTTAGAAATAAATCAAAGTAGGAGGGAACCCTACCTCTTGAAGCGTAAATGAACATGTTGGGAAGCTCTATGACTCCAACCCGAGCTCTAATCCAATCCTTTCCAAAAAATTGTTGTTCAACCTTCAGTGAAAACCCTCATTTTTTGTACATAGGTGTAGCCCTCGACGAGGAGATCGAATTTTGGTCTTGGCCCGAGAGGATTCGATCACTCAATCTTCGTAGATCGTAGAGAGAATGTGAGAATTTTTCTCTTTTCCCTCTCTTCTCTTCTCACGTTGAACCGGCTGAAGAAATGGGGAATAAATCAGATTTTTCCCCTTTTTATATCCTCCATTTACTTGGCTCACATTGTGCCACACGACCCTCTTTTTTCTCGGGTCCGTTTTCGCCCCGAAACGATTAAATTTCTTCCCGACTCAAGTTCAAAATAAATTTATTTTAATTTGCCTAAATTTATTTTCGAACTTCTGAATTTTTATCAAAAATCCCGTTTTTGACTACCTCAAAATTCAATGAAATTTGATGTGGTAACTAGATTTCGCAAGACAAATCCAACGGTGAGATCCGTTTCATCATCCGATATCCAAAATATTTCAGATTTTCAACCCGTACCATAGTGGCAAATTACCGTTTTACCCTTTTTCATAAAAAGTTTAAATTTACCTGGGTGTTACATTCTTCCCCCCTAAAAGAATTTCGTCCCCGAAATTCATGCACAAACATACATACTTAACCACATGCATATGCAACATTACTATTATACTTAAACTTATAAAACTCGTACCTCCATCCTCGAATAGGTACAGATAGTTGGTACATATGGTATCCTCACTCTCCCATGTCGCTTCCTCCATTCCTCGGTGCTGCCATAGCATCTTCACTAGTCGAACGGTCTTGCCTCACAAAACCTACTCCTGGCTATCCATGATATGCACCAGTGCCTCCTCGAAGGTCCCATCCGCTTCAACAGTAAATTCACCCCAATCCACCACATGTGTCGGATCTAGAGTATACTTCCGGAGCATAGGGACATGGAACACCGCATGAACACCCGATAAATTGGGCGATAATGCCAATCTGTAGGCCACTGTACACACCCTCTCGAGTACCTTGAAGGGCCCGATAAATTTCGACGACAGCTTACCTTGTTTTCCAAATCTGACCACTCCCCTCTTAGGCGTCACTTTCAAGAAAATGTGATCTCCCACCTAAAACTCCAAAGGCCGCCGCCGTTTGACGGCGTAGCTCTTCTGCCAACTCTGAGCCGTAAGAAGACGCTTCCGTATCAAGTCCACCTTCTCTGAGGTGTCTCTAATAAAATCTGGACCCCTAGAGGATCTTTCTCCCACCTCCATCCAACAAACCAGAGAACGGCATGGCTTACCATATAATGTCTTATAGGGTGCCAATTGAATGCTCGCCTGATAACTCTTGTTGTAGGCGAATTCCAGTAAGGGTAAATGCTCATCCCAGCTACCCTTGAGATCTAGGACGCATGCCCGTAGCATGTCCTCTAACATGTGGATGGTCCTTTCATATTGACCATCCGTCTAGGGATGAAAACCAGTACTCATCATCAATTGTTTCCCCATGGCTCATTGGAAACTCTCCCAAAAATGAGCTATAAACCTGGGATCCCAATCCGATACTATAGATACAGGAACCCCATCCAACCGAACAATCTCTTGTACATACAACCTACAGAATTCCTCGAGTGTGAAGGTCATCTGCACTGCCAAAAAGTGTGCCGACTTCATAAGCTAGTCCACTATCACCCACACTGCGTCATGTCCCCACAATGTCCATGGCAAGTGGGTCACAAAATCCATTGTGACATGCTCCCACTTCCACTCAGCTACCACCAAAGGCTGGAGTAATCGCGCTGGTCTCTAGTGCTCAGCCTTAACCTGTTGACACGTAAGATATCGTCTAACAAAGTCTCCAATGTCTCTCTTCATCCCACTTCATTAATAGTGATGACGAAGATCATGGTACATCTTCGTGCCATCTACATGCACAGCAAAATAGGAGCAATGAAATTCTCTAAGAATCTCCTCTCTCAGCTCTATAGACTGGGGAACCGCAATCCTTCCCCTAAACCGAAGACTACCATCCTTATGCATGATCCAACCCTCGTCACCTGTACCCGACCGTACTTAATCCTTGATGGACAATATCTCTGTGTCCTATCCTTAGAACTCGATCACTCTGCTCAGTAAAGAAGGCGTTGCCACTAAACTCCCCAAAAGTGCCCTAAGCCTGACCCATGTAGCGTAGCCTGAATTGTCCCACAATCTCAAGCATCCACCATTCTTGGGAAGCCACACTAGCCACAACTCCCTATGACTTCTGGATGCGTGCATCAGCCACCACATTTGTCTTACCAGCATGGTAATGCAAAATGAAGTCGTAGTCCTCCAGATACTGCATTTACCTGCGTTGCCTCATGTTGAGGTCTCGCTGTGTAAAAATATATTTTAGACTTTTGTGGTCTGAAAACACTTCGAACTGCACACCATACAGATAATGGCACCAAGCCTTCAAGGCAAAGACAATGGGCGCCAACTCTATGTCGTGCGTAGGGTAATTCTGTTTGTGGTTCTTTAATTACCGAGAACTATAAGCCACCACCCTCTCCGGACTGCATCGAAACACAACCCAGTCCGTCTTTGGAAGCATCACAATATACCATGTACATCCATCCCCTCTCCGAAACTATCAAAATGGGGGTTGAAGTGAGCCTCCTCTTTAGTTCCTAAAATGCTTTCTTACATGAATCATTCATTCAAACTTGACCCCTTTCCGAGTTAATCTCGTCATAGGTGTAGCTAATCGGGAGAAGTCCTCGATGAACCTCCTGTAATACCCAGCCAATCCCAAGAAACTACGTATCTCAAAAATTGTCTTCGGCCTCTCCCAACTAACGACTGCCTCAACCTTCTTTGGGTCCATAGATACATTCGAAGTCGACACCACGTGTCCCAAAAATTTTACTTCTGTAAGCCAAAATTCAAACTTCCTGAACTTAGCATACAACTGGTGCTCTCTCAAGGTCTGGAGAACAACCCTTAAGTGACCCTCATGCTCCTCCTCAGACTTGGAGTAGATTTGGATGTCGTTAGCAAACACCACGATAAACTGATCTAGATAAGGTTGGAACACCCTATGCATGAGATCCATGAATGCCGCTGGGGCATTTGTCAATCCAAATGGCATCACAGTGAACTCAAAATTCCCATAATGCATTATGAACACCATCTTAGGGATATCTGCCTCCCTAATCCTCAACTGATGATAACTAGTGCGAAGATCTACCTTGAAGCAGACCCCCACCCCTCTCAGCTGATCAAATAGGTCATCAATCCTTGGCAAAGGGTACTTATTCTTGATGGTGATCCGATTCAACTACTGATAGTCTATGCACAATCAAAGGGGTCTTGTCCTTCTTCTTCGAAAACAATACCGGAGCGCCCCAAGGTGAAGTGCTCAGTCTAATAAAACCCTTGTCCAACAATACTTGCAATTGCACCTTGAGTTCTTGCAACTCAGCTGGGGCCATCTTATGTGGAGTCATAGAAATCGGCGTTGTACCAGGATGTAACTCAATGCTAAAGTCTACATCCCTATGGGGAGGTAATCTTGGTAGTTCATCAAGAAAAACATCCTCATACTCACACACAACTCGAGGCAGACCCAACTCTTATCTCACCTCGTCTTCCAGGGTAAGGCTTGCAAGCCAACCCATCAACTACCTGTACCAACGGGAGTCATACACAGATTTGGGCAAAGCTTCATGCTTTTCCCCTGAAACTTGAAACAAACACCATCTTGTGTGTAAACAGATACTCTCTTTCGATCATAGTCAATGACGACCCAATGTGTTGTCAACCAATCCATCCCGAGGATAACATCGTACTTTGACATGTCCATGACCCTAAGGTCCACGGTGAGAAGAATCCCCAGATCTCTCACTCAGAACCCCGACATATCTGATAAACTTTCACCCTAGCTCCTACGGGAGAACTCATATGCAATGGCTCTTCCAATGTCTCAACCTCTAAGCTCAAGTCTTTCACACATGATGCAACAATAAATGAATACGATGCACAATAATCAAATAACACTCTAGTCCATAAGTGAGAGAGTAGAAATATACCCTGTATTACCGACTCAATCTGTCGACTCAATCTGTGGCCACGTACTCATCAAAAAAATGGGCCAACTTCGTGAACTGGGCCATGTATTCCAGCACTGTCATTGTTTCTTGTCTCAAATCCAAGAATTCTCGGGCCTTTGCATGTCTAGCGGCCACTGGGAAATACTTTCCCATGAAGAGCTCCCGAAACTCTTCTCATGTCATTTCCTCCAAGTTCTCGGAGTCCTTTGCCCACTCCCACCACAGTTAGGCTTCCCCCCTCTAGTTGGAATGCAGCTAGCTTGATTTTTGTGTGATCGAAAGTGATCTCCATTGCCTCTAAAATTTTATCAACCTGTCCGAACCAATGATCGGCTACAATCAGATCCGCCCCTCCCTTAAAAATCAGTGGCTTATGTGTCTTGATCTTTGGAGGTTACTCGAGCCTCCTTGTCCCACACTTACACTAGCCTGTGCAATGGTTGCAGCTGCAGCACTAGCCTATGCAATGGTGGCAACTGCAGTACCAATAACCTCCACAAAGGCTTGATGGTCAAAGCTCGGTGGTGGTTGGTTATTGTCCCGCACCACTACTCGACATCCTCTTCCTACTAGCCATCTACACACATGTCAGATAGCAATAGAGCACTAATTTAGTATCCCAAAGTAGGGACCAACTTTGAACTCTGAGATTTATCTCCCTAGTAAAGCTTATGTCACCCACTAATAGACCTTTACACCTTGAATATCCCGTTCCCTTGTTTTCTGACCCCCAAGGTTATGTTTTCAAACCCTAGTGTCCCTTTTTTCCACGTACATTTTACCATGTATATTATTCACATAACACATAACACATAACATGTAGCAATTTAAGCACATAACATGAAAAACAAAAAATGCAATGGTCTAAACCATACCCAACAACCCTAGGTAAATTGTATATCTAGGCTCTGATACCAAGTTGTGACACCCCTAAAACCGGGGTCCTTTTTTACATTGTTGACCACCCGTGAACCCACGGAATTGCCTGTGATTTGCTATACAACCCGACATCACGTTAATAGTATCCCTTTACCCGGGATTATAACTCACACATGTAACCCGTGTTCCTTTAATCATTTAATCCAACCGAGGTTCAATATACCCCATTATATATCATTTAATGTCCATTTGTATCATTGGAACCAAGGAAACCAAAGTCCAATTACATAGCAAAACAATTTTAAAATTTCTGATTTTTGGAAAGTGTTGCCTACTAGACCTCACCGTACCGGTACGCATACCGCTACACTTTTCCAGTTCTTCTCTATTTCACCTGTTTTCGATTTCCAATCATTTCCAATCCATCTCATTTCCACCCAAAACACATATAATGGAGTTTTTGACATAAAACCTCATTTGTACAAGTTCATTACATTGAATTTACATATATTTACATGCCAAAACGTAGTTTTCACGAGTTTACAAAAAAGTCAAGGTTAAAGGCCACATGTCGGCCCCTCTTCACCCTTGAGGCCCCGACTAGAGTGGTTCACCTGTGTATATCCCGCACCTAAAATGTTTTCCCCCATAGGGTGAGCCAACGCCCAGTAGAATTTTCTACAGAGGTTACTCCCCTCCCTAGATGCATATGCAATGTTTATGTGCAACACTTAACCCTCATTTTCCATTCCAAGCAAGAATATGCATTCAATGATGAAGTTTTACTACGCCATAGCTTGAAATGAGGTGAGACTCACTTACGCATATCAACACGAGCCCTTCCCACTCCTCACACATGCTAATATGCATGTGAATGAATCCATACCATGTGATAAAATGTGATGGAACTCACTTCTTGCACCACAACCTGAGGCATACCCGACCCCTTTACACAAAGCAATGCCAAAGTGTATTAAACATCATATATGTTCACATCAAATGACATTCACAAATCTAGGGTCTTCCTTGGAGTGGGTATTCATGGATTTACACCCGCGACACCCGACCGACACGGAATTCAAGAAACGTTAACCAATGTTCCGCGTACACTGACACACTTTATGGACTCTTATACCAAGCGGAGTGCGGATCCAATCACTGGGCCTCTCACCCAATGGACATTCTAGCTCTTCTTGCTAACCCCGACCCAATTTGCCATATAACCGTGCGACTTAGATCGGATCATCGATCCAACTTTTTCCAAGTCCACTCGTCATCCACCAATGGGTGACGACGTCAACCATGCACACACCCCATATGATGCGAGGTCTCCGCACAAATGCAATGTAATGAACCATCGCATAACAATGTCATGTCGCATACGTAATGAATGTCATATGGACAACTGAAACCACATATTTCAGCATATGTCATGGAAATTTATATCCTAAGCATATAAGTACCAAAATCCATCACAATTCGTAACATGTTACCACAATATCCATGTCAATAACACACTTAAATCACAAGGCACAATAATAACACATAGCATGCCCACATAAACCAAACTTTCAAGAGTTTACATAAATACTTCCACATATCAAATTCATGCTAGAATTGGTTTGGGTCATTTCTAAATCCATTTCTTTATTTCCATGACTATAGAAAGTCATATGTTATTCTATACCTCTAACCATTTCATACGACCATAGGTTAGAAATCAACGAAAGTAGGAGGGAACCTACCTCTTGAAGCTTAAAAGAACACGTTGGGAAGCTCTATGACTCCAACATGAGCTCTAATACAATCCTTTCCAAAAACTCATTTTCAACTTCGGTGAAATCCTCATTTTTTGTACGTAGGCATAACCTTGATGCGAAGATCGACTTTTGGTCTTGGCTCGAGTGAATTCGATCACT